>PVIH01003443.1:14490-160717 GCA_004025045.1 Sigmodon hispidus
TTTTTTTTTTTTTTTGTATTTATTAAAAAAAAACACAGTAAAAAGAATTTAAAATGTGGAAGAGTTAAAAATAACTATATAGAGGATAAGAATGAAAAGCATGGCTTATCAAGGGTAGACATACAAATAAGATTGCTACACCTATATTTTCTTTGTGTTCATCTTTCCCTCTGAATTTTTTTTTTTTTTTCCATCCCTGTATATCCTTATTCAAGGTCTCCTCCCCCTCCCTGTTGGGAACTATTTTGAAGATGAAGGTTAAATATAAAGAGGTATTCAAACAAAGGCACAGATGAAATAAAGTTGTCGATTTCAAAGAAAGATATTGTTTGAAACAGAGAATAGAGTTGCTGCTAGGGAGAGGGATGGGAGGGGCCTGTGATCCTGTTTGTAGTCTGACAATAGTGTTAACGGTTTGACTAAATTGCCTATTTATTTTTTAATGCCAATGAAGCTATTAAGGACAGAGCAGGTGGATAAGTGAGAGGTACTATCAGAACAATCTTAGAAATATGAGGGTCTTGAAACAAGAATAAAATTTGGCAGGATAATTCACACAGTATACCTTTTTCTTTTTGTCATGGAAAAAAAAAGGTCTTTATTTTCCAAAAGAAAAAATTAAAATAAAGTGACAAGAAAAAAAAAGAAATATGTAATAATGTCATTGTATAGAATGAATAGTGTTGAGATCAAATGAACAGCAAAAGACTATATTAAATATAATTTTCAGATCCCAATTTTTCAGTGGTTGTGGTTTGCAACTTGGGTGTGCTTTATTTTATTTTATTTTTTTAAAAGTTCACTAATGAGAGAGTAGATCCCTTGCTTATCTTCCTGGGTTTGTGATACCTTGCTTAGGAGGATATTCTCTAATTCCATGCATTTGTCTGTGAATTTTAGGATATCATTTTTTTCTTACTGCTCAGTAGTACTCCATTGTGTAGATGTACCACAGTTTGCTAATCCATTCTTCAGTTGAGGGTCATCTAGGTTGTTTCCAAGTTCTTGCTATTATGAATAATGCTGCTATGAACATAGTTGAGCTAATGTTTTTGGGGTGCAAATGTGCATCTTTAGGGTATATGCCCAATAGTGGCATTGCTGGATCCTTGGGGAGATTGATTCCCAGTTTTCTGAGTTACTGCCATACTGCATTCTAGAGTAGCTGAACACTAGCAATGGAGGAGTGTTCCCCTTGCTCCACATCCCCTCTAGCATAGGCTGTCATCTGTGTTTTTTATCTTAGCCATTCTGACAGGGGTAAGGTGGTATCTCAAAGTTGTTTTGTTTTGCATTTCTCTGATAGCTATAGATGTTGAGCAATTTTTCTAGTGCATTTCAGCCATTTGTAAATCTTCTGCTGAGAATTTTCTTTTTAATTCTGAACCCCATTTTTCAATTGGGTCATTTAGGGTTTAGGGCTCTAGTTTATTGAGTTCTCTATATATTTTAGAGTTCAGTCCTCTGTCACTTGTAGGGTTGGTGAAAATTTTTTTCCCACTCTGTAAGCTGTCGTTTTGTCTTATTGACTATGTCTTTGGCCTTACAGAAGCTTCTCAGTTTCAGGAGGTCCCAATTATTGATTGTTGTTCTTAGTGTCTGTGCTACTGGTATTATATTTAGGAAGTGGTCAACTGTACCAATGCACTGGAGAGTACATTATACCTTTTTCAAGGCAAGTTGTAGGTACAGAAATCAGGAAACTATAAAACATTAAGGCACAATGTCAAGATCTCCAGTATTCTTGTTTAGCAAGAATGTTGTATAGAGTTCTTATATATATGTCATCAGCCACTGGGGGAAGTCCTTACTACTATTTCCTCTATAGATGATGAGGTCTAGGAGGTTGAAGGCATTCCCAAAGAAAAGGTTGATAAAATTTGGAAATTATATTTAGCTTTGTTTGATTAAATATCATGTGAGCTTGATCCTTGTGAGATGATGTAAGTAGCAGATGAAAATCAGAACAGGGAAAAAGTTGTGTAGATGGTGAGAGAACATTTAAGGGGTTAGTATTTCAAATGTAAATATAAGAAGCCACCAAACATTGTTATGGAGTGCCTTAGCATACAATTAGAATTCAAGAGCAAAAATCTATTCTATATGTTTTATATCTTCTATTCCTCTAGATGATAGATTTATGAGTCTTTTGAAAGTGTAAAAGTTGTACTTCTGAGCATACTTAAGACTTCTCAAGAAAAAAAGGGAAAAAGCATAAGTAGGTAGCTCAAGAGAAAATTTGTGTGAATCCTTCTTTTAAGGAGCAAAACAGAAAGTGAGTAAAACTGAAGGGATGATAAATAAGCAGGAGGTGATGCAAAAAAGACTCTGATCCTCATTCCAAGAAGAACCACATGTTTAACAGTGTCAGGTGCTTCTGACACTCAAGTCAAAGCCCAGCTGCTAGTTTTCAGCCTGTCATGGATGAGCTTGATGAGTGCTGTTTCCACAGGATGATGGAAAAGAATTTGAGTTTCGGAAAACAGGAAATCATGAAAGAGAAATAGGCTGAGGATGAAGAGAGTGTGAGAGAGGGGGCTTAGAGATTATAGCTCTCCTAGGCTTATTATTGACACCAAGTATTTAACACTCTCTCTCTCTCTCTCTCTCTCTCTCTCTCTCTCTCTCTCTCTCTCTCTCCCTCCCTCCTTCCCTCTCTCTTTCTCTCTCTTTCCCTCTCCCCCTCCTTCCTTTTCTCCCTCTCTCTCTCTCTCCTGATATGACACTATGAGTAGTGGGCTTGTTGAGTCTGCAAAAACATCTGAATATTTTGACACCCCAAATAGAAAACCAAATCTTTAAGAGGAGCCTCAATTCTTTGTCATTTCTTTTTAATTTTGCTTATCTTTTTCTCTTATTAAACAGATTTTGAAACTCTATGTTCGACATTTTTGCATAGGAAGGAATTTAGTTATTGACACCCATGGAGGAGGTGTAGCATTGGATTCTGGACATCGGCCAATGACATTAGTCATCTTCAATGGAAACTGAGAGTGTTCTTGGCCTCGGGGTTGCAAAAGTAGTTGTATGTGCAAACGGGTTACTGAACTAATTTTGGATTCATGGAGTAGAAAAATAGTAATAACTCTTGCTAAAATTTATTGAATTCTAACTATGAATCATACATTCAAAATTATTTATTTTGCTTCATTCACAGGATAACTTTATATGTTAGTAACTTTTATTGGCATTTTTTTTGTTGTTAAGGGGGAAAAAATCTCTAGCTTAGACAATTCAAGCAACTTACACAAAGCCATAGAGAACATGTGTAGCAAAGCTGAGAGTTGAATCGCAGATCCTACCTAGTTGTCTCTTAGCCCTGTCCTTTAAGTTGTACCATCAAAGTATATATACAAAGCCCTTTTCTACATTTGCGTTCATACCCAGAACCCAGTGAGTCATGTGCCCATGGACAGTGTGTATTCTCTTTATCCCCAGGTTCCCCTCCTCTTGTCTTCCTTGGCATCTCCTACCCTAAATGAGAGAAGCATAAGCATCTAACATGCAGCCATCCAGAAGTGAGATCTTCTGAAGAATTGTGCGAGGTACATTCACTGTCTTATGTTCTCTGAAGGAAGGAACACCACTGCACCCTGTGGTGATTAAAGGGATACGTGGAAGACTGGTAAAGGAATTCAAGAAGATGGGAAGAGAATCTTTGTAAACAAGCAGGGATACACATGTGGTCCCAGAATGCAATTAAACATGAACAGCTCTTTTGGAACTGACACATGGATTATAATCCTAAACAGTAAAATGTCAAGTTCACATTATATTTCTGGTTACAGATATGACAGGATCCAATGGATGTCTTGATGAAATGATGCCAGGTGTGTATCCCTGCTTGTTGACAAGGATTTATCTTCTAAAAACAGAGATATCACAATACTTCAGCAATTATAAATATTGATTTGGAAATAACCATTAAGAGTTTATTGTGTTCTTTGTTTCTTTTAGCCAGTACCTAATTCTCAAAGAAATCAATTTAATAAAAATAAAAGAGCCTGAAGATATATGTCCATAGCTTTCTATGAATATAATGCACTATTCTATAAAGTTTTCAAGTTGCCTAACACAATTATATTTGTTAAGAATTTTAACATATGCTTACCCATAACTAACATTGTTAATGTAAGACAGTAGGTAGAAAACACTCTTTTAAAATCCTGTATACTTAGCTAAACTGCAGAAGCAGCCAGCTGCAGAGACCATTTGCATTTTAAGAATATTTCAAGGGTTAGAAACATTACACCTCATATGTATGTATATCAGAGGGACAGTCTTACCCCAACTAAAGCCATCTTGCCCATCTGCAATAAAATTTCCATTTGCCTAGGCCAAGTTTACAGACTAAACCATCCAACCATTGTAGGCACTCAGCAGCTTCATGACCTTGAAGAGGCAGGGTATTTGAGGAATCACCCTAGAATCAATTTATCTTCAAAGACTTCTCGTTGAGAAGTTCTCCAAATGTTTGGAACTATTTTCAGGTTAGTTTTCTTCTGGAAGATTAAATGTAAACTCAAATGCTTTCTGGCTAATTTTGAACTGCTTTCACTAATTTAAAGTTCACCTCATGTTCAGAGTATAGGTTTCAAGTTTAAATGGATTCTTCTTCCTCTGTAACTTTTTAAAAAATACTTTTGGAGGGCTCTAAGGATGCTCTGCTTTTTCCACCACCTGTCTTCACATCCATTCACACATCTTCCTCCATTCTCTTTCCCTCTCATTTATTATCCAATACCAACATCTCAACAGTCTAGAAGTTTTGAACCTTTGTGATCATACTATTTGATCAAATAAAACTTCAGAACCATCTGTTCCACAGTACACTTGATGTAGTGAGAAATTAATAAATTGACTAGAGAGTTTGCTTTTTTATCGTTGTATGTATTACTATGTGTGTGTATATATGTTTGGGGGGGCAGAAGATAACTTTGTGAAGTTATTTCTCTCTTTTACCTTTTCCCTTTTTCCTGGGATAGAACTCAGTGGCCAGGTTTTCATAGCAAGAATCGTTTACCTACCGAGACAACTCACTGGCCCCAAAGATCTTACTTTGGGAGGGAGAAAAAGAATAAAATGGTACCAGGTAGACTCTTCTGGCTGCAGCCTGTCAGAGTTTATGACTTTGTCCCTATACATCTGTTCCAAACAATGCATCGGCAGGTATGTGGCATTTTCATAACAGGCCACATTAACAGGAAGGACATTTGCTCTCATATTTGGTCCATAGTAAACAAGTTTCCTTTTAGGAGGACTGGATTTGCCTTGTTTCATTTGAATAAACTGTGATAGCCTATTTCTCCTTCTCCCAAGCCTAGGATGAAATTCAACAAATAAGTCCCTTTGGAGGGGACAGTGCATGAAGGAAGAGGGTAAAGATACAGGAAAGTGGAGAAGAGGCCAGGGGCAGGTCACTTTGAGGGACCTCGGTCAGAGAAGGCAGTTTAAATCCAGAGTCACGCGGACACTTAGACGAAGGATCCTAGAGAATCAACTGTACCAGTAGAGCCCCGCTGCAAGTCATCACTGTAATTTTAGTGACTGAATTTTTAGCATAGGTGCTGCCATTGTTAATCTCACAGGGCAGCTGTAGAAGCGTGTATGCCCTCTGAAAACTCATGCAAGACAGGCACGGTGGTTGTTGGCAACCTAACAGGATTTAGAATCACCATGGAAATAAGCTTCATTGTGTGTTTGTGTTTGTGTGTGTGTGTGTGTGTGTGTGTGTGTATGTGTGTGTGTGTGTGTGTGTTTGTGCACGCGCACATGTAGGGAAGAGGGTTCTCCATTAGGAGGACCCTCCTTAACCGCGGCTGCCACCATTGAAGCTTTTGATGTGCGCCTCGAAAGGACCAAGGGGCTCAGTGCAGGCACTCCAGGCTCTCTGCTTCTCCACTGAGGATGCAATGGGACCAGCTGCCTCAGTCTCCTCTTATCATAACTTCTTGTCACAATGAACTGTGCCTTCAAACTGTGAGCCAAAATAAACCCTTCTTAGGTAGCTTTTGTGAGGTATTTTGTCATAGCAATGAGAAACGTAGCTAATACAACAGGAAATGAAAGAATCACGAGTATGACTTAGTTTTCCTTTGCATTTTAAAGTTCCCACCAGTGCTGAGCAGGAGCAAAAGGTGCATACATTCCTCCAAACCTATTCCTCTATTAAAGTTCAAGCGAATTTTCCTTCTACAAAAGCCTAACGGCTGTGGCTGTTACATGCTGCAGTACGGTCTTCCTGAGGATTTCAATGCTCCTTTAAACCCCTTCCCCTCATTATGAACTAATATGTAAATTTCCCCAGATTCAGTTACCAGAACACAGGTACCAGAGTATATAATCTTGAATGATCTGGTGCTGAAAGGAAACACAGCATTCTAAAATTAGTGATGGTATTTTCCTGAAGAGTAAGCCTCATACGGCTTCACAGATGATTTCAAATTTTTGCCTCTAAAATGCTTTCAGTCCATAACCTGAATGTCAAGATTCACAGTGTGGTATAGCTGCTTTCCTAACACAAAATAGAAACCTGTGAAAATGTGGAGGTGTGACAGATTGGTATGCAACATTTACAAGTTTTTTGTTTAGTTTAGACAGTCTTTCCATTCATAACTTGAGCAAACCTCATAAAAGTCTCCTGTTGATTCAGTGTGCAGTAGCTTAATAAAATGAAATGCCCATGTAAATAGCATATTTGTGTGTAGGGTGAACACGGAATATAGGTGATAGGTATACATGTTTTGGGTTAGCACACACACACTCTCCTTTCTGTGCATGTGTGTGTCAATGCACATGTATGAACGTGTGTGAGTGCCAACCTATGTGGAGGCTAGAGGTCAACTTCAGGAGCTATCCACCTCGATTTTGAGACAGGGTCTCATTGAACCTGGTACTCACCAGTTATATCAGACTAACTGGTAACCAGTCTCCAATGATTCTCTTGTCTCTGTTTCCCTAGTTCTAGAATTATAAGCATGCTCTGCTACTCCCAGATCGTTAAAAATAATATATTCATTAATTATTTGAGAATTTCTATGTGTTTTGGTTATGTTTACACCCTCCCTTATATCCATCCAGATCCACACCACCACCTGCTACTCACCCAATTTTTTTTTTTTCTCTCTCTCTCTTTTTCAAAACAATGGTATCAAATTTGTACTTAGACATCAAGCTGCTACTTGAATATCCAACTACTTGGAAACTACTCTTGTACATGCATCCTACTCTGGATCATGGGAGACCAAACAGCAGTCACACCCATAAAGAAAACTACACCAAACTTTTGACATGGGTCCTGATTTTTGAATGAAGGTCCTCAAGTTTCATGCCAACACTTTGCCAACTGACCATCTTTCCGGTCCCCCAAAATACCAGATGAAGAAACAAAATGAGTTTGTTCACCAAATAAAATACATGTACATGTGAAATAACAAAACACTGGGCCCCAACATTTGTAGTTTGAACTGATTTCAGTGTAGTACTAAACTATTTTGAGTGTAGTATTAAACCTAATATTTAGGCTTAGCACACATTTAATACAAACTCTAAATTGATCTTAAACCAAAAGAAACTAAGTTATGACACTTGGTGTATTTCCAAAGAAATAAACTTTGCTTAAATGAACTGCAAGTGAGTTTGTATAAACACAATGGCTTTTGTATTTACTTAGTGCCATGGAACCCAGACTCTGCCCTGAGTTCACCCAACTCTTCCTATAAGGTATTCACAGTTATGACTCTTGTCTTCTGTTATTGTTTGTTATTATTGTTACTTCCTACCTGTGAAATCACAAGCCATAAGATTATCTCTGCAGATCAGCCCACATGGTAAATCTCATGTCAGTCTTCATCAGTTTCAAGCACTAACATGACCTTAAGATAAATATGAATTATTCTTTGCACTTATTAAGCTGCACCAACCCATGAAAAAGCTAATATACTAGTTTGTATTTAATCTTTTAATATAAAAATATTGGCTCTAGAATTTGGGTATATCTTTTTAAAAGATTTGTGCTACATTCCAGCATCTCCAGATGTCTTTCCACAGTTTTGCACCTTGAGCCCTAATTCTTTTGCTTCCAGACCTGATAGAGAGGGAGAGAATTCATTGGTGGGTCCTTTCACTTTCTTCTAATGGCAGACGGGATCTCTTCTCACTCTGATGAGTAAAGAATCATTTTTAATTAGCATTTACATCCCAACTTGCAGTTTTCCTCCCCTCTACTCCTTCCAGTCCCCTACCCACCCTCTGCCCCCCCCAATCCACTCCTCTTTCATTTCTGTTTAGGAAAGGGCAGGTCTCCCATGGATGACAGCAAAGCATGGCATATCAAGTTGCAGTAAGACTAAGCACCTCTCCATGTATTAAGGTTGGGCAAGGGAACGCAGAATGAGGAGTAGGGTTCCCCCAAACCGCAATAGACTCAAAGACAGCCCCTAATCCTACTGTTAAGATCCCCTCAAGAGCGCCAAGCAACACAACTGTAACACAGTGGGGGGGGGGTGTCAGATCCATTGCAGGCTTTCTGGTTGTTGATTCAGTCTCTGTGGGCCCATATAAGCACAGATTAGTTGATTCTGTGGGTTTTCTTGTGGTGCCCTTGACCTCTCTCCTACAATCCTTTCTCCCTCTCTTCTGCACAATTCTCAGAGTTCAGTTTAATGTTTGATTGAGGGTCTCTGCATCTGTTTCCATCAGTTGCTAGATGAAGCCTTTCTGATGACAAATTGGGCTAGGCACCAATCTAGGAGTACAACAGAATATCATTAGGCATCATTACATCTACCTTTTTTCCTCAGTTGTGTTTGGTTCTATCCTAGGTCTCTGGGTTATCCTGCCTGTAGGTCCTGGTGCTCCAGGTAGTTTTAGGGGTGTGCCTACTCTTCTGGCATGGGTGTTATACTAGATCAGTCCTCGGCCACTCCCTCAATTTCTAGCATAGCCTTATCCCAGCATATCCCATAGACAGGACAGGCTGTAGGTAGAATGTTACATGGCTAGGTTGGTGTCACACTTTCTCACCCAAACCATGCCTGGTCACAGGAGATGGCCAGTCAGACTACATGTCTGCTATTGCTAGGGTCTTAGCTGGGGTCCTCATTGTGGATTCCCTTGTGCCAGGTTTCTACCTGACCCCCAAATGTTCCTCATCTTTCCAGTAGTCAGTAGTCTTTTTTAGCACTCTCCCCTTTCATTCCCCCAAACCTAATGGCTCCAATTCCCATTCCCACCTACCCACAGTCCACTCATGAAATCTCTCCTCACAGACGCAGAGAGACTTGGTAACAAGAAGCATTTCTTGGCTGGGAAATAACTATTGGAACAATAACAATGAAGCTGCTGCCTCTTTTATCAACAATTAATTGCAAACCAGATGCCAGGTGGGACATTTGTACTTCTCACAGTCCTGGCAGTAAAAAGTGTTTATAAAAGATGTCCTGTTTATAGTTACAAAGCTGATAGAGCAGGTGTACTTGAGCCAAGTTTGAAAATACTAGAAGAAACTAGAGTTCACATAAGGACAGAAAGACAGTATTATCCAGGATAACTAGTAATTATGCCTGCTGGTAAGTAAAACTGAATTTCTACTTTTTGGGGGCGGCTTCTTTAAATGTTAAAAGCTTGTATATTACACACAGGTGAAATGCATTCAGTGCATATGTTAAATTATATATACATAACAAAACCAAAATGTTAGTGTAGAAACCTTATATCCCTATCATGATGGGCTCTTAAATCATGAGCCAGAATAAACTCTTCCTCCCACAAGCTGCTTGCATCACAGGATTTCATCAAGAAAACAGGGAACGAAACCAAGACAGTCATCTTAGTGACTTCACATAGACCAACAGTAAAATCTTTCATAATACACTACATTGATTATGGTTGGCTCGGCATAAAGTTATGGCTGTTGTTTCTGACGTCTTAAGATTTTAAACATAATCCAGTGTATCATAAATAATGTGTGCATGGCACATTTAAAAGGGATAATAAATATACATTTCTTCATGAAAGATATTAACTATGTTTATTATGTAATATTTCCTAAAGATTCATAATTTTACATAATAGAAATGGCTGCAAAGAAATTCAAAGTTAACAAAGTATAGACATCAGGATGTCTGTGAGATACATAATCATTTCTTTTGTATCCTAGATATCCAATTTGAAGATAAGGTTAATGATAACCACTAACAGTCCAAGATAAACTAGGTCTATATGAAGAAAATCATACAATAAAAACAAAACCGCTTGACATGATGTGAAAAATAGAAAATGAAGCTATAGAAGGTGAACTGCAGACAGAACCTAGGCTAAAGCTGGGAGGGGACTTACCCAGTGATCACTAGCAGACGGGACTTCCCACAGCTGGGCCCCACCTCCAGGGCAAACTGCATTATCATAGACAGACAGATGCCTTCCTAAAGCAGGCTTGCAGATTTGTGTCCAGAGCAGTCAGAGATTGTGAAGAACCCCTGTTCAAAGCAGACAGGAGACACACAAGCCCTCTAGCCACAACTGGCTAGGAGCTGACCATTGAAGCAAAGGGCAGATGCTTGTGTGAGAATACATATAACAATACAAAGAACAAAAAGGCAACACTAGAAGAAACTGATGATTCTCCAACACCAAGACCTAAACAAAGCAGTGAAGAGGAAACAGAAGGAAACAACATCAAAAATATCTTTATGAAGAATACAGAAGCCTTAGAAGGGGATATAAAAATCCCTTAAGGAAATAGAAGAAAATACAAACAAAAAAATTGGAGGAGATGAACAAATCTTGAAAGAAAACAAAACAAAACAAACAAATAAAAACCAAAGAAAGGAAAAACAACAAATGAAAGAAAAGTTCCAGGAGCTAAAATTTGAAATAGAAGCAATAAAAAAGGCTCGAAATGAGGCAAATGTGGAAATAGAAAATCTGAAGAAAAAAGTTGGAACTACAGATACAAACATAACCAACACAATCCTAGAGGTGAAAGGCAGCATCTCTGGAGTGGAAGACTCAATAGTGGAAATAAATCCAGCAGTCAAAGAAAACAGTAAATCCAAAAGAGCTGTAGCACAAAATGTTCAGGAAATTTGGGACACCATGAAAAGACCTAACTTGAGAATAATAGAAATAGAAGAAGAAGAATACCAGCTCTAAGGCACAGATAATATATTCAATAAAGTCATAGAAGAAAACTTCTCCAATCTAAAGATGGAAATGTTTATAGAGAAACAAGAAGCTTACAGACACCAAATAGATTACACCCCCCAAAAGGTCTGCTCACCACATAATATTCAAGCCAAAAAATACAGAACAAAGAAAAAATTTTAAGAGCTGCAAAAGAAAAGGGTCAACTTACCTATAAAGGCAGACCCATTAGAATAATACCAGACTATACAATGGAAACAATGAAAGCAAGAAAGTCCTGGTCATAAATTATACAGACACTAAAAGAGCATGACTGCCAACCCAGACTACTATACCCAACAAAACTATCAATTGCCATAGAAGGAGTAAACAAGATATTTCAAAACAAAATCAGATTTAAACAATACCTATTCATAAATACAGCTCTTCAGAAAGCACTAGAGGAAAAACTACAATCTAAGGATCCCAGATACACCCATGAAACTACAATCAATAATCCCACAGAAGAAAAGCTCAAAGAAAAATATATACACAAGCTACCACCAAAATTAATAGGAAATAACAATCAGTGGTCTTTAATATACCTTAATATCAATGGACTCAATTAGCCTATAAAAAGACACACCATAACCCAGTGGATACAAAAACAGAAGCCATCCTTCTGCTGCATACAAGAAATACACCTCAACTACAAAGACAGACACAGGCTCAGAGTAAAGGGTTGGGAAAAGATTTTCCAATCAAATGACTCCAAGAAACAAGCCAGTGTTGCCATTCTAATATCTGACAAAGTAGACTTAAAACTAAAATCAATTAAAAGAGACCAAGATGGACATTACTTATTCATCTCAGGAAAAAATTGATCAAGATGAGATCTCAATCCTGAATATTTATGCTCCTAATATAAGGGCACCTACATATGTAAAAGAAATACTACTAAAGCTTAAACCACACATCAAATGTCACACTCTAATAGTGGAAGACTGCAATATGCCACTTTCGTCCTTGGATAGGTCAACCAGACAGAGACTCAACAGAGAAATAAGGAGTCTAACAGAGGTTATGATGCAAATGGACTTAATAGATATATACAGAAACTTCCACTCAAACACAAAGGAATATACATATTTCCCAGCACCCCATGGAACTTTCTCTAAAATTGACCACATAATTGGTCATAAAGCAAATATCAATAGATACAAAAAATGAAAACTAAACATCACTGAACTGAACCACCTGTGGGCCAAGGAAAAAATGAAGAAAGAAATCAAAGACTACCTAGAATTTAATGCAAATGAATCCACAAAATACCCAAACTTATGGGACATAATGAAAGCAGTCTTAAGAGGAAAATTCATGGCACTAGATGCCTATATGAAAAACCTAGAGAAATTCCACACAAGAGAACTAACAGCCAAGCTGAAAACCTTAGAACAATTAGAACCAAACTCATGTAGAAGGAGTAGACGGCAGGAAATAATCAAACTTAGAGCTGAAATCAATACAATTGAAAGAAAAAGAACAATACAAAGAATCAATGAATCAAAGAGTTGGCTCTTTGGGAAAGTCAACATGATAGATAAACCTTTATCCAAACTAACCAAAAAGCAGAGAGAGAGAGTATCCAAATCAACAAAATCATAAATGAAAAGGGGCACATAACAACAGACCCCCAGGAAATCCAGAGAATTATCAGGGCATACTTTGAAAATCAACAAAAATGGAAAACCTTGAAGAAATGAACAGCTTTCTCAACAGGTATCACTTACCAAAATTAAATCAAGATCAGATTAAAGACCTAAACAGACCTATGACTCCAAAGGAAATTGAACCGGTCATTAAAAGCCTCCCAAGTAAAAAAAAAACCCAGGTCCAGATGGTCTCAGTGCAGAATTCTACCAGACAATCAAAGAAGAACTAATACCAATACTCCTCCAACTGTTCCATAGAGTAGAAACTGAAAAACCTCTTTTTATGAGGCCACAACAACCTTAATACCCAAGCCACTCAAAGATGCAACAAAGAAAGAGAACTACAGACCAATTTCCCTAATGAATATTGATGTGAAAATTCTCAACAAAATTTTGGCAAACCAAATACAACAACATATTAAAAATATCATCCACCATGTTCAAGTAGGCATCATTCTAGAAATGCAGCGATGGCTCAACATACAAAAAAACTGTAAATGTCATCCATCATATATATAAACAAACTAAAGGAAAAAACCACTTGATCATATCCTTAGATGCTGAAAAAGCTTTTCACAAAATCCAAAACTTCTTTATGATAAAAGTCCTGGAGACAACAGGAATTCAGGGAAAACATCTAAATATAATAAAGGTGATTTACAAGAAGCTGATGGCCAACATCAAACCAAATGGAGAAATACTCAAAGCAATTCCATTAAAATCAGGAACTAGACAAGGCTGTCCTCTTTCCTCTTATCTATTCAATATAGTTCTCAAAGTTTTAACTAAAGCAATAAGAGAACAAAAGGAGATTAAGAGGATACAAATTAGAAAAGAAGAAGTAAAACTATCTCTATTTGCAGATGATATGATTGTATACATAAGTGATCCACAAAATTCTACCAGGGAATTTCAACAGCTAATAAACACCTTCAGCAATGAAGCAGGATACAAGATTAACTCAAAGAAATGAGTAGCCCTCCTATACACTAAAGATAAAAGGGCTGAAAAAGAAATAAGAGAAACAATACTCTTTATAATAGCTGCAAATAGCACTAAATACCTTGGTGAAACTCTAACCAAAGAAGTAACAGGTCTATTTGACAAAAACTTTAAATCACTGAGGAAAGAAATTGAAGAGGATATCAAAAAATATAAAGATCTCCCATGTTTCTGGATAGGTAGGATCAGCATACTAAAACTGCCAATCCTACCAAAAGAAATCCACAGATTCAATGCAATTCCCATCAAAATCCCAACACAATTTTTTTACAGACATTGAAAGATCAATACTCAAGTTCGTTTGGAATAACAGGAAAGCCAGGACTGCCAAAACCATTTTTCTTCACAAAAGAACCTCAGGAAGCATCACCATCCCTGACTTCAAGCTATTACATAGAGCTACAGTAATAAAAAGAGCCTGGTATTGGCATAAAAACAGACTTGTGTGTCAATAGAATTGGATTGAAAACCCCAACCTTAACCCACACACCTATGACTACCTAATCTTTGACAAAGAGGCCAAAATATTCAATGATAAAAAGATAGTATCTTCAACAAATGGTGTTGGCATAACTGGATTGTAGTATGTACAAAAATGCAAATACATCAAAACCTTTCACCCTCCAGAAAACTCAAATCCAAGTGGATCAAAGACCTCAATATAATCCCAGCCACACTGAACTTGATAGAAAAGAAAGTGGGAAATACCTTCCAACAAATTGGCACAGGTGACCACTTTCTAAATATAATACCAGTAGCACAGCACTAAGAACAACAATCAATAAGTGGGACCTCTTGAAATTGAGAAGCTTCTATAAAGCCAAGGACACAGTCAATAAGACAAAAACAACAGCCTACAGAATGGAAAAGATTTTCACCAACCCTACAAGTGAAACCAGGCTGATCTCTAAAATATATAGAGAACTCAAGGAACTAGAACCCAAAACCTTGAATATCTCAATCAAAAAATGAGGTTCAGAACTAAAAAGGGAATTCTCAGCAGAAGTATTACAAATGGCTGAAAGGCACTTGAAAAAGTGCTCAACATCTTTAGCCATCAGAGAAATGCAAATCAAAACATCTTTGAGATACCACCTTATACCTGTTAGATTGGCTAAGATTAAAAACACAGATGACAGCCTATGCTGGAGAAGATGCAGAGCAAGGGGAAAACTCCTCCATTGTTGGTGGCAGTGTAAGCTTGTTTAGCCACTCTGTAATGTAATATGGCAGTTTCTCAGAAAACTGGGAATCCAACTCCCTAAGGATCCAGCAATACCACTATTGGGCATATACCCTAAAGATGCACATTCACATCCTCAAAGCATTAGCTCAGCTATGTTCATAGCAGCATTATTTGTAATAGCAAAAACCTGGAAACAACCTAGACGCCCCTCGCCTGAAAAATGGATTAACAAACTGTGGTACATCTACGCAATGGAGTACTAATTAGCAGTAAAAAAAAAATGATATCCTAAAATTCACAGGCAAATGGATAGATTTGGAGAATATCCTCCTGTGTGAGGTATCACAAACCCAGAAAGGTAAGCAGGAGATGTACTTACTCATTAGTGGACTTTAAACAAAATGCAGATACCGAAGCTGCAAACCACAACCACTGAACAGCCTGGGATCTGAAGCATCTTGGACCAGCACCTTTGAGTGCACTCCCTCCAGAGAAACAACTGACCCAGTGTTGATATTGGGATGAGGAAATCAGACTTGCCAGGAGTGGATGCTGAACTAAGCCACCTTTGCATCGCCTGCCCTTTCTGGGGAGGAGATGAGGAGAAGGAGAGAAGAGACAGTGACTAGGAGAGGTCAGAAGGGGAAAGGGAGTTTAAACAAGGGGATACATTGATAAATAATGAGACTTTATTAAAAAAAAAAAAGAAAAAGAACATGAAGATATATTTCCTAAATCAAATGTGTATATTATAAAAGTTCTATTTCTTATTAACTAACAAATGGATTAAATGAAATTTCTAATGATTTGAAAGATGTTAATGGTAGGGGAGAAAGTACAGAGGAGTAATAAACTAAGTCCATCCAGACTAAAAATCATAAAATATTCTAAACCATGTGATTTAGAAGCAACTCGATACAAGATAAATGCTGGTAGATTCGGTGACTGCTGAGAGTTCCTTCCTGCTTCAAAGGTGCTACCTCAGTTTTCTGTTCTCCTATACCAAGAGGGACTGAGTCCCCTGAGCCTCCTTCCTAAGGGCACTAGCCACATTCTCAATGGCTTAGCCCTCAGACTTAGCTCTTCTCAAAGACCCTACCTTCAAATGCTACCACTTAAGCCAGAATTTTAATATAGGGCTTCTGGGGACACATACATTCAGATTGAAGACAAATATTAAGTTTCATTTCTTACATTTATACTATATAAAGAGATATACCATTGCTTTAAATTTAGAGAGAAAAAAAATGGACTTTTTTTTTTCACCAGATGTTTTAAAAATGCAATGATTAAAGCAATCTGTTGCTGTATCAGGTTATTATTAGATCAGTGAAGTTAATGGAAAAAACACACATTCACACACAATAGTAAATACATAATTAGATAATATTTATCTAAAATAGTAATGCTACTTTCATGTATATAGCAATATTTATAGCTCTATTGAATATGTATACATGTAAGCTTTGGCACATATTGTTAATATATAAAAATAGGTAAAATTTTATAAAAACACTTCTTAAAATTCAATAAATATGTAATAAAAATATCAACCATCCATGGAAAATGTGATACTTAATAGATGATATGAAAACTCAAGCTATATATAAAAGTCTGTCTAATATCATATGCTAAAGAAAATTCTACTTAAATGTAAATAATTAAACTATAAATATCTTGAATATGATTGCATTGTTATTCTACTCAGAGTAAGATTTGATACGCATAAAAATACAAAAATTATCATAAATCAGAAGAACATTTGAACTTTTAAAAGATAACTAAAAATACCAAAAATTTTAAAAATTTAAGCCAAAAATATTTATATGTTTAACATACAAAGAACTTATGACCAAGATTGTAATAGAAAAATACCATTTTCTTAAAATCTAAGTAGATAATTCACAGAGCCAGGAATAAAATAAATTGACAAATACATGAGTAACTTTCAGTGTGTCATAGAAATTTCAGTTTAAAAGTCAACTAATTTTTCCCCAATCAAATTAGCATTAATATTCAACTAAATATATTGCATATGTTTGTATAAAATACTTATGTTTCTGCATAAACATATTAATACTTAATATTTAAATATGTTGATAAATGTTTGATTAAATATTAATAAATACATATGGACATTAGTGTTTTCATATGGTACAGATAAACATTTAGGTTGGTACTGTTGTCCTTTAAACAGTTTTACAAAGTTTGTCCAAAGTTTCTAGAATATAATATTTTAAAATAGTAATGGTCTTAGAGGTCTGGATATGTATGTATCATATATATGTACATACATGCATATGACAGTTATCATAATTTTGTACATGTAATTGTGCTCACAAACAATAGTAAAGAATACATATGAATGTTTTAAATAAGTTAAAGAAAAATTATTAAATATTTAAAGTCATTCTAACATGCAAACAATTGCTTATGATGTAATATTGAGCCAAGAAAAGACAATATACAATTAGATATACATATATATAATTTTTAGTAATATAAAAAGAGAATGTTGCCACTACACATTTGATGAAAAATAAATGAGCCGAAAGCCACTTGTATGACAGAGGTGTGATTGGTCTCATTCTTCATTTGCGAGTTCTTTTTTATGTATTTCTGTTTTCTGTGATTTTTGAAATTGAGATTTAGTATACCTTTTATAGAAAATATTGTAAGAAATATGAAAACTGTTAGAGAAACATTTATCTTCCAAGTAAAATATGCCTCTTCATTTGAGGGTTTGGCAGTCAGATTCACTTGGTGGGGATCCTAGGTAGCAGAATCGGGTTCTGCATGCCCTTGAAAGTCTGAAGTTGTGGCTGGGCTGAAGGAAGGCAAGATGAGCTAAGATTCACACTAAGGACTGTGACAACAAGGATTTAGAAGGAGCCTTCCGTGAGAAGACAGACAGCAGGGCTATTCATTCTAGGTGTAAGTCAGCCACAGCACTCGCTGAGTAAATGTGCCAAGAAAGCAAGACTGAACTGAACTGACTACAGAAATATTTCCAGATTGGAGTAATGATGAGGGAGATATACAGCACTGGCTCTTCTCTTCAGTGGAGAATAGACTAATTGCTGGGACTAAAACATATTAGTAAGACTTGAAATCAAACTGGGTGTTGGTCTGGGGGCTAAGGGTGAAGGGCAGAGGCAGGCTGATCTCTCTGAGTTCAAGGTCAGCCTGGTCTATAGTGTGAATTTTAGGACACTCATGGCTGCACAAAGAAACTGTGTCTCAAAATAAAAAAAACAAAAAACAAAACAAAACAAAACAAAAAAACCAAACAAACAAAAGACTTGAAAAATCTAAGTAAAGGGGAAAGAGACCAACCTAGGATGGACGATCAAATGACTGCATTGTCTCAGCTGCTAAAACTGACCCTAATGTTACAAGTATTGTGATGTACTGGCCACTTGAAATACATGTTGAAAAATGCCTATACTAAGTATAGCCTATATCTGAAATGGCTAAACTGTGGAAAACTACAAATGACAAGAAAACCAATTGGTTTTCAAGCAAAGAAAGTAATTTGTGTTACTTTTAACTTGTTATAGCTTTGTTACACTGAGCCAAAAGTGTATGCAGAAATATATTCAGTATTAATTAAATATGATGGTGGGCAGGCAGGAAATGACACACAATTTAGTCATTAATTTTATGGTGTGTCATAAATGGAGCCTTTCGGGTGTACTAACCTTGCTTGTCTGGTGGTAGACAGCTAATTTTATACTTGGGATATATTTTGTATTCCTTTCCAATCTCTCAAAATACTTGAAACACAGTTAATTTTTTGGGAATAATTTATCTCTACTTCTTTAAACTCAGACTAATTGAAGAGAGAAATGGAGCTAGTCACTGATTTAAGTAATCTTTGTTGCTCTTCTTTTTATTCAAGTGAGAAATTACTGTTTCAATCTGCTTGGTGAAGAGGAGAGACATCTTCCACAGTGTAAAATACTGTATATCACCGAGCAGTGCTTTCTTTCTTAAGCAGTTAGTCCTGGTGTCCTCAAATGGTGATGCACCCCAGGAGTTGTGAAGACAATCCCAGAGTCGACTGAGGGAGGGAGGGAGTGAAGGAGCGACGAGGGAGGGGGAAAAGAAAAGATGTTTTCCACTGAAGTGACAACGCCCCAACCTATAAAGACCTGACTCTTGATCTCACCAGCAAGGCTCCTGACTCTCGTCCAGCACCTGAAATGCATGGATTGTTGAGATTCTAATTGGTTTTCAAGATGCAGCACAAAACGACTTCCCTAATGCTCTCCTAACGCTGGGTAGGTTAACCCTCCATTACAGAGAATTCCCTGCAATCTACTTTGGGGGATGTTATCATTATCTGTCATCTATAAGACAGTAAAGAGAAGTGAGTGGGTGATGGTCAGAGAACCTGGAGCCATTTCAGATTTCTTCATCCACTGTGTGCCTGATTTCCAATTTCCAGGGTGTTCTGTGGCATCAGCTCTGTGTACTCAGTACTGCTGTGGACTGCTAAAATCATGAGATCTAGGGTTGCATGAAATCAGGGACATAGTATGTTCAAATATATATATCCAGAAAAAGGACTATTCATACAGCAAAGGAGAGTATCTTGAACAGGGCCATGTTGGTAGCAAGAAATTGCTGTTTGATGATGAACAAATAACCTAAAAGGATCATAAGACAACAAAGGAAGAGGAAACCATGACTAAGGAAGATTAGGAGGAGCCAATCAGGAGAAAGAGTCAAAGCATCCTGAGTAGCTGGCTCTCCATGCTTGTGCTTGCCTGCATCCCAGCTCTTAGGAGGTGGAGGTATACAGAGCTGGAGCCCAAAGTCATCCTAGAGTACAAAGCAAGTTAAAAGCCAGCACAGGCTACAGGAGACTCCATTTCAAAGTGAAAATAGAAAAAGGAACAAGCAAACGAACAAAGCTTGAATGTCCAAGGTGTGGCATTAGTGACATTGCCTCCAAAGAGCAAAGCCAACAGGTTGAAAAGCTCTGCATTCATGCCTCATTCTAATTAGTGGGTTGACTCTTTCTACTCCATGGATCTTTAGCATTTTACAAACAAATAAGCATCAAAGTCAATATTTTTAGAAGCCTTTACTATCTACAATTTTTATCTATCATTTTGGGCTGCAATGGATATCTAGTTGGGGTTCCATAATATATGTACACATTATATGTGCACATGCTATATATAAAACATTGTTCTAATATTGCTCTTTTAAAAATCATAATTTAACTAAAGAACCCAAACTAAAAGTATTGCAATAATATGCATAATAAAAGGTATGCCCAGGAGAACAGGAGCCAACAGAAAGAACTCTCTGTAGACAAAGCTAAGGCTATTTAAGCAACAGGATTAATACAGCCCAAGTATAAATGAATATTCATAAGTCCATACTCAAAAAAATAAATTATTGGGTAAACAAATGGGTGAAATAGGAAAATTTCCCATGCATTTTTTTTCTGATAATTTACATAGCTCCTCTGTTCCCAAGGAAAGGCAACTTCAGTTCATGTCTTGAGTGCAGAGTACACAAAGTGTCTTTCCAACAAGAACACTGTGGATTGAGCTAAACCTGGCAGGCACTGACTCAGCTGGTTGGTCAAGACCAGCAATAAGCTTGATTTGATAGGATGTGCTGTGGGTGGCCCTTTAACTTTATAGCATTTTTTCTTCAAAACCTGTAATCATAGCCTAATCATGAGAAACACACCTGACAATCTATATACTACATGACAAGTACCCCGAAGAAATGTCACGGTCTTCTACTACAAGCAGAGCCTGAAAACCTGTCACTGCTGAAAGGAGCCTAAGGAAACATGGTCATTAATGTCATCAAAAAGAACATTAAAAAAAATCTAAAATAGAAAAAAAAGGAAGTATGAACTTCAGTTAATAACAATACACAAATACTGATACATTCTTATACATACAAATAAGTTGTTACTACTAGGGCCCCCATATCACATTTGTGGCTTTTTTCAAAACTTAAAACTACTCCAAAATAAGAGGTTTATTTGAAAATTTGAAAATGATCTTTAATAATTTAAGTTGTTTTGCATCTTGAATGTGTTTCGTTAAAAATCTTTGAATGCCTATAAGAGCTCATTTAAGGAGATAATTCATTCCGTTTTCATCATTTGACTCAAGAAGAGAGTTTTGACATTTCAACCAATGTTCAAAATCAAAACCGAAGGACCAAATAGAGCTGAACTTTTCAAACCTCAAAAGACATAGGGAACCACAAGTTTGATTTCCTCCAGGAGTTAGTTATCCTCTGGAGCACTATGGCAAAATCTTTTTATTTTATGTGAAAGGGTGTTTTGACTGCATACATGTCTGCACACCACTTTCATGCCTAGTACCTATGGAGGCCAGAAGTTATAAATAGAGTTATAAATAGTTGTTATCTATTGGGACTGGGAATTGAACCTGGACACACTGGAGGAGCAGTCAGTGCCCTTAACTACTGAACTACCTCTCTAGGCCACAATTTTTAAACATGTAATCTAGCTACAAACCTAAAATAGGAGATAATATTGTAAATAGAAAGTATCTTGACTCATCCCTAAGGCACAGATGTAGGAGGGACACCAAAGACCTCAGGCTAATGGAACACAGACTATGACTAATGGCTCTTTCTTTAGGTGCTACGTCCCCTACTGGTGTTGAAAGGCACAGTGGAGAAAGTTTATTTGATGAGGAAAATCCTAATGCAATTGAAGTTCTTAATATACAAACGAGTATAATAGAACTATAATAATCTCTTATGTATAACAGGTGCCTTCTTAGTGCAGTAGATAGCGCATCAGTCTCATAATAATCTTTTATGTTACTAAACATAAGAAAAGTTATATATACTCCAAGCATATACTAGAAAATTCCTTCACTTTCTTAGGGATCTGTCAGCTGTAAGAACAGACACAGTAGTGCAGGAAGACTTGCTTTTGGTCTTTTTTTCAATGATCTTCCTGTGAACAGTTCTGAGGCAGAAATTTATAAGCAGTTCATTTGTCAGTAAGATAAACTGGATATTGCATTTTCTTTTTACATAGTAACTCAGTGGTTCTCAATTCAGTGGTCTCAATGCCGTGACCATTTAATACAGTTCCTCATGTTGTGGTAACCCTCAGTCATAAAATTGCTTTGTTGCTACTTCATAACTATAATTTTACTAGTGTTATGAATTATAATGTGAATATCTAATGCACAGAATATCTGGTATGTGTCCCAAAGGGGTCATGACCCACAGGTTGAAGACCACTATTAACTGATTAAAGCAATTTAACTGATGAATGGGCTTTACTGAAATTTTCTTTTTGTATAGAGGTAATAATTAATGTGAGAGTCTTGTGTTACTTGAAAAAAATTAGTGCAGGGAATTTCTTGAGAAAGGCTACTGGGGAGAAGCTTTTCTTTTTCTTCTTTTTTTTATGTGATCTTGTTAAAGAGACGAGTCCCTATAAGAAAGAGAAAGGAAGAGCTTTGGAAATTCCCACAGGTAGTGACAGAACAATGGGAAAGTATCAAAGAGAAGAGAGGCCTAAGCGAAGGAGCCAAGGCAAATACAAGCCCAGCCACATGACTTCTCACTGGCATGTCTAGAAACAGAAGCTTCACCCAAAGGCTAAGCTGGGCAGCATGGGTGAGCGTACTTGATATCCCACTCTCAAACCCATAGCCCACACAAGTCTATCTATCACCTGTAGAATTGAGCAAGCAAAAGAAAGAGTTAGAGGTGTAGGTGGACAAAATACCATTTCCAATTATCAACAAATAGAAATGGTAAGTGAGGGTGACCAGATAGTTGAAAATTGGGCATAGGATAAGAGAACAACACATAAAAGCATGGCTAGAAGTACCTGAGAAAAATAACTGAAGGTACAAGTACATTCCCCAAAGAAAACATGAGTACATTCCTACACTTGGATGATTGAGCCAATGAAATGGAGAATTTAAGCAGATCCATAACAACCAATGGGATTAAAAGACTAACAAAAAGTTACTCTTCCCCCCCCCACACACACACATAATGGTTAGGCAGGTTTGCTGCTCTTCTATCAACTTTTAAGGAGAAGCTAACACCACTGTTACAAAAGGTATAAAAGAAAGTAAGAAACTCTTTGATGAAACTCATTTTATGAAGGTGATATTACCCAATATAAAAACTCATACCTACACACACATATAAACACATACTGGACTACAGACCACAAAATTTCTCAGTAAAATGTAGGAAAACTAGATCCATGACCATATTAAGAAAATCACCCACCAGGACCATGCTAATTTCATCCCCAGGATGCAAGATTGGCTCAATATGCCTAAGTCAATAAATGTCATATATTGAATAAATTGACTTAAGAATAAGAATCACACTATCATCCTAACAGATACAGAAAAGATCTATAACAAAATTCAATACCTCTTCACAATAAAATTGCTGAAAAAACTAAGAACAGAAAAAATGAATATCATAATAAAAGTTATATATGATAATCATGTAGCCAACATAGGCTAGATGGGGGAAACTGAAAACTTTTCCTCTAAAATTAGAACAGAAAAGAGTAACTCTAAATTCTAAAATATCAGAAACAAAAGATAGCAATAAAATGGTATTTTAGTAATAAAACTATGAGAAACATTATAAATTCTGAGACCTTTATACTGTATGAAAACAAAATACTGTTAGACACAGGAGAATGAATATTTTAGAATTATGTCTGTGTGCTGTGGTTTTAAAAAAGTAGGTCAAAATGACTCATGTTCGTATAAGTCTGGGGAGTAGTTGTCCATGGATTATAAGGATTGATGGAGAAATCTTTGGGGCTTGATGACACAGTTCACATCTTCAGTGGGCTACTGGCTTCTGAGTGAGCCCCATTCCTTATACCTGATAATAAATGTGAAGAATTTGTTACATTGCAACCAGCTATCTGGTCCAATTATTCACTTCAATTCCAGTAGGACTCAGAGTCTGTTCAAATCCCACAGCTGAAAGTCTCAGCCACATGAAACTGTCCCACATGGCAGATACACACACTTCTATCCATTCTGCCAGTCAGTGCTTCCTAGAACCACCTTCTCATATTTAATAGTCTGCTCTAGTGGTTCTGATAACTGGAGAACTGAAAGCCGATGGCTGGTTTATTACATAGGACTCTACCAAGGCTATGTGCTCCATAGGTCAAGGAATGGCAGCACCTGGAACAGAGCTGCATCTACTCACCTTCCAGGTATATGGATTCCCTGCACTCTTTAATATAGGAATTTTATAACAGCTCATCATGTGTGTATGATCAGTCTTTGTTAGAGGTTTTCTTTCTTTTTTTTTTTTTTTTTGTTGTTGTTGTTCTTGTGAAAAGACACTATGACCATGGCAATTCTTATAAAGAAAAGCATTTAATTGAGGCTTGCTGGCAGTTTCAGAAGTTCAATTCATTATTTTCTGTTGGGAAGCAGGGTGGCCTGAAGGCAGACATGGTTCTATATCTGGATCTGCAGGCAGCTAGAAATGAACTGGCTTGAGCTTCTGAGATCTCAATGTCCACCCAGTAATGACTCACCTCGTCTAATAAAAGACACACCTACTCCAACAAGGCCACGCTTCCTAATAGTGCCCCTTCCTATGAGCCTATAGGAGCTATTTTTATTCAGACCACCACAATCAGTGACCAACCAATGTCCTACAGCTCCTTACTCTTTGGAGGGTAGAGATGGGTTTGAAAGTTCCAATCCTTTATTCATAGCTTGGTGTTTCTAGTGGCTGGCCTGATGTTTACTAAAGAACCCAGTAAGCTTTACCATTTTCTATCACCTAAGGAGCCCCAAAGGTTTTAGAAATTCTGTGTAAGATGCATCTATCATCTCTATTATTCAGGATTCTACAAGGGTGTTAGAGAATTAGTCATGAAGCAAAGAGGTGAGAAGCATATATCTTACAGTATAACAGCCATGCAAATGAATATAACAGTTGTGAATAAATATTCTTATAATTGTCCACATACTTGCACACTTAGTGTCTGGCTATAGTAATGAATATAATTTGGCCTTAGATAAAAGAAATAAGGTTATCAGTCCCTGTAGTCTGATATTGTGTCTATTACCTTTTCTTGGACAGTCTAGGAAGGAATAAAATATTTAGTGTAAATTAGGTACTTGTTAGCACGTACTGATTAAACTGTCTTGTTAACAATAGAAAGGCCAGGCCCTCTCTTCATTGAATTTTACGGGGAATATGAGGATTCTGTTTCGCAAGGGATGATATAATAATTGCAAATGATTGTAGGCTTCTTAATTCGGAGTGAGGGGTCCCAAGAGTTTCATAGCTCTGATTATGTTGTTGATGATTTATAACATTCAAACTCAAAATGAGAAAGTGAAAGTCATTTCAGTTTCAGATTCACATGATTTCATTAAATATGTAGAATTTATATGTATTGGCATTTATTTTTATTATTGACAAAATAATTGGTGTTTTTGAGGAACAATTAAGCTGCTAGAAAATATTCTGATTGACCAAGAGGTTAACATTCATAATAGAAAATTACAATGGTTTAAAAATGACATACTCTGCAAATAGAAATGATTCTCTTAATTACTTAGAAGAATTCTTAAATGAGGCCCGAAGCAACCTGAAATGACACAATCCTTTCAATAAGTTGTGTGTGTGTGTGTGTATGTGTATGTGTTTTCAAAAGAAAAACTTAGAATTTGGTTCAGTGCCTATCAATTTAGAATTTGAGAAGCTTTATGTTTTTTCAAATATTACATTACATTTTTATTCATTCAGGAAATGATTCTAGTCTTGATGGGATTTATTACAAAAATCGAATTGAATATTTTATCAGTACTGAAAGCCCAAACTAAATGTCAGGTTTTTATTACTTTGAATATTGATGACATGTCCTATGAATTGTTTATCATGGGGATCAAACACACCTTGATCATTTATGGTAATTTTCATTTTATTTTTCAAGGGACCTTTACACACGCATTGTGTCACAACCTTGTGCTTTAAATAAGAAAACTATAAAAAATATAAAAAATACCCCTCTTAGTTATGAGGAAATTTTGATACAAAGGTCACCTGAGCTAGCTAGAGCCACAGAAGTACTGACTACTTGATGGCAAAAGGGAGACAAGGTTGTGAATCCGTCACGTGCCTGGTGCAAATATCTCTTCTGCTATTTGTACTCAGTACTTGGTGGGTAGTTGGCCTATGAGTACACAAGTATTCATGTGCATTGTGCCAATCACTCCATGGCTGATACTTAAATCATTGTGAAAAAATACAGGTTATTCTTCAATTTGAAATGACTGAATTGACTACATCATTTCAAAGTACATTAGGTAGCATATAGCATATAGGTAGTACATAGGTAGGTGTTGCCTAGGCAGTCCTTGGACTTCTGGGCTCATGCAATCCCCTGCCTTATTTTCTCAGTAGCTGGGACACTGATCTCAACTCTCATAACTTATTTGTTGGCTTATTGTACTTTGTTTTCTGTATCAGGATCAAACCCTGTAGAGTACAGACATAAAGAATTTATCGGGACATGTGCCCAATTTAGCTCTCCAGAGGTTTCTCCCCATTTTCTGGTGTTTGAGAAGACAAGCAATGAACAATTGCTTACATTTTCAACTCCAATTTTTTTTTTGCTTCTGATTGGAGAACTTACTAGTTGAACTTCGGGGGGCAGCAATGTTGTGGATATCATATCGTACCATCCTGCTGATGTCACATTCCCTGCATTAGTATGTGTGAGTGACAGGCTCTAAGTCATACCCCTTTGTCCATCTTGACAGTTCTCGGCACTGTGGTACATTCTCTAAAGCAAACCACTGTAATTTTGTGCCATAGCTTGACAACAACCCAGCACTTACATATGTTCTTTCTAGAAAATGTAAGAATGTGCAAGAAATAGGGCAAAGTAATAAAATCCTAAGATATCTGATTATGTGTTAAATAGGTTCGAATGGGTGTCTGACAATTTCTTACTATCCAAGCAAAAGTTCAAATAGTAAAAAGGCCAACTAAAAACAAGCTGAGGCAATTTCTCAGTAAATGTGGATGTTAGATCAGGCTGCGATAGTCATGAATGATGGGCTCCTAATATTTATCATTTTCCGTTTACTTGAGTGGAATTTAATTGTACTTCACAACCTATTGAATAAAGTATGACCACAAATTAACTTGAGTTTGCATGTGTGTGTGTGTGTGTGTGTGTGTGAGAGAGAGAGAGAGAGAGAGAGAGAGAGAGAGTTTGAGGATGTGCATGAGTATGTACACACCAGAGGTGAACTCAAGGAATCTTTTTCAATGATGTTTCATTATTATTTGTCTTATTTTTATGTATCTGTGAATATGCCATGCACGCCTGTATTTCTGTTCACATGTGTGCCTCTGCCTCAGGTCAATCCTCCATTACTCTCTCTTTTTATTGAGGCCTCGTTATAAAATGTATTTATGTATATTGGTGTTTTGTCTCTGCATGTCTATGAACCACTTGTGGGCCTGGTAACCACAAAGGCCAGAAGATTGAGACTGGGAGTTACAGATAGTTATAGCCACGTGGGTGCCTGGCTGGCAGCCAGGTCCTCTCTCTACAAACACTATGCCATCTCTTCAGCCCCAACTAAAGGTCTCCCAATCAAACCCTCATACTGTCAGATAAAGCAATTCTTGCAAAGCAGCTTGATCTAAGCATCTCATCTCTAACTTCTAGGGTTAGAGTTATATGTCTGTGAACAACTACCCAGCCCTCAATCTTAGGTTTTGAAACAGCAGCACTCACTGAATCTTTTGCGAACTGTTCCAGTGAGACAGGCTGGCTGGCAGAGCCCTGGGTTCTCTGGCCCACCCTTTTCTTCCAGTGGTGCTGTTGCCTATCTGCTCCACATCTGGCAATTTCCAGGTGCTGGTGATCTTATTTCGGGTCTTCTTGTTTAGAAGGTAAGTGTATTAGCCATTGCAGCATCTCCCCATCCTAAAATTAATGTTTTATAAACTAGGTTTTATGTTAGCCTATGAAGTAAAGAGCTTCATCATGAATTTCACTTGCAAGCATAAGTCATGTTTTGTTTATCAGGTCTCATCCACTGCCTCTTCCACCTGTCTTCAGTCTTGTTGGTTTCTTTGCCACCCCTGGCCTGCCTGCCATCTGCTTTTACGTCACATGTGCTCTGTTACCCTCTTTCCTTCTCCTAAGACTTTTCCTTCCCTCTCATAAAACCTAGCCCCTTCTAACACTCCCCTTGGAGGGTTCAAGTAGATCCTAATAGTCAACCCTCTTACCCAAACACACCTTGGGATGATGACATAATTTGAAAACTTCTAGGCTTGAGTATTAGGTGTTTTATTCTACATATAAATTACTTTCTTTGTGATTTATCATAGATATTGACTTTCTGCTGAGGAAAAACATAGGCATGAAGTGAACACATATGTTCCCAAACTGCTTTAATTAAAAGAGGGGTATGCATACCTTAGTGCTAGTAACAAAACCAAAATCTATTGACTTTTTTTTTGGATAATTGTCTTAAAACTAGACAGTAGAATGTGTAGTGAATTCTCTTACAGTAAAAAGGTCCTAATGCTTCTTATTGGGATTTTTGTTTAATTCTAGTGCCAGCCATAAAATGACTATGAAATAAAAAAAGTGGCACATTAAACCCCAGTGACATCAATCTTTCCTATAAAGGAAAGTGATTTGTTTTATGGCAGTAGACAGTGCTGTTTGACAGAAACTTCCCCAAGCATGCCATATTTCAAGGACTGAGCAACCTTCTTTCAAATAGACATATTCTTGAAGGGTGCACATGGAATATATGAATCAGAAATCAAACACCAAAGGTAAGTCATTTCCTTGTTACAGTTATAGCAGCTTCTGCTCATGCTCTAAGGGTCTGACAAAGATGTATCTGTCTGGATGTTGTGTTAAGTGAGAATGTGAAAATGGTCTTTGTGACTTCCACCTGTGTTCTCTCAGAAGGCAACACACACACACACACACACACACACACACACACACACACACACACGCACCACAGAGATGCAGACAATAAAAAGGATGAAAAGAAGTACTCCAGAATGAAGTTTTTCCCTTGGGCAAATTTGATATAAATAAGATAATTCATAAGACAAAGTAATGAGTATAGTGCTCTACTTCCATGCTGGCCTCGGTAGTCGTATTCTCCATTTCGTATTGTCTACAGCCCCTTCCATATTACCAATAAGATACCAAGGAGAATACTGTGAGTGGTTTTTAAAGCATAGTCATAAACTTGGTGAAGATTCTTCTTTGCTTTTTCTCTTTGGATTGCCGGCTCTAGAGGAAGCCAGCTGCATTTGTGAAGATAGTTAAGGTACACATTCGAAACTGAGGCCCACTCTCAATAGAAAGCACCAAACAGACAGTCATGTGTAGAAGGCAGTACCATAGGTCATGTAAACTGTATTTTCTAACTGCAAGTCCATCAAAGGCATCAAGACAGAAAGAGCTTTGCCATCTCTGAGTTCCTAACTGACAGATAGTAAATCTTTGTACCATTTTAAGCCAGTAAATTTTAGAATAAAATTTGGGAAGAGTCAGACATGGAGGTTCATGTTTGTAACTGACCACATGGGATGCTGAGGTAGGTGAATAGCCTCCAACTCAAAGGTTGTCTGGACTTCAGAGTGAGATTTTTGTCTTTAAATAAAAGTAAGCACTAAAATCCTCTTGGAAAAGCAATGTATAAACCTGCTACTTAGACACTCCTAAAATATATACATATATAAAAGGAGTTTACATGGAGTAACCACATAATAGGGGGTGCAATACTCCAACTAGACAACATATGCCACCAAATGAAACCCCCAATACCAGCAATTAGTTGAACTTTTTTTTAATTGTTGGCCAGTGCAGTCCCAGTGGCCTCCTAAACATTATAGTCTATTTCTAATAATCTTAGTTGCTCTTCAGAACTTAATTATAAGGTCTTATTCCTGAGGCCACCACATATTTATGTCATAGAACATGGAGAAATCCAACTGATGTTCAACTGGAAGCTTCATTCCCATTCACTGTAATTTATAGTGAAAAAAATGTGCTATACATACCAGTAGAAAAAGACATCACCAATGTAACCCTCCTATGAACCCTGTGATTTACAATAACCATTTGCCTGCAAGACACTAGTACAACAGAGTCATGGGTGTAACCAAACACTTAAAAGAAATTGGATTTAAGGCCCACTCTATGAGATAGAAGCCATATCTGATTGTCAATGAGATTAAAATCCTGGGCCAAGTAGAATATGGGCCCTAAAAAAAATACAGATGTTTTCCCTAAATGAATACAACAATAAATGTACTTCTGGTGGCATATTGTTGTACCTATACATCAGGGCATCTCTCAACCTTCAATAAAAGAAGCTTCTTGTTTCAGAAAAATGGTAGTTAGCACAGAAAGTCACAATTGGTTGACATGCAGAGAATAAAAGACTTTGGAATTCTCAGTCTTAGATAGGATGCCTTTATTGCACACTTTCCTCAAATTGCAAGGATCTACATAGAACAGAGGGAAGAAAGATTGTAAGATCCAGAGGTGGTGAATAGCTGGAAGGAAACAGTGCTTTCCAGACACAGAAAGGAACTTAAGAACTCCCACAGATTACGACAGCATGTACAAAACATGGACGGACTCAAGACAAAATCCAAGCTCTGAGGAGAGAAAGGGAGTATGAACTTACAACATCAGCCAAAAAGTATTCTCAATTGATAGTTACTAAAAGAAGAAAAGTCAGCTTTCTTTAATGAAGTGACACTGGATATATTAACCACAGTCCACGGCAGGCCCCATGCCCAGGAGTAGTTGGCTGAGACAAATTGAACTCTGCTTTTTTTTTTAATAAAGAGAGAGAACATTTGCGGATAATAAGTTGGGTAGGTAGGGAGTTGGAGGAAGATCTGAGAGGGGTCTGAAAAGGGAGATGAATATGATAAAATATATTGTCTTAAATTCTTAGAGAATTTATGAAAAATACTCTCGAGTGCAATGGCTAGGTCTTTTGGTTAGTACATGATTAACTTGGTAAAATGATATCATATTTTCCTCTCCTTATTTTTAAAAATCACATTATTAATTTGGTATGTCACAGTTCATACAACTTCTTCCCCTAGAAATGAAAATATGGGCCCACTTAAAACTTGTCTCCAAATGGGTACAGAATGCCTATTCATAATAGCCCAAGCCTGGAAGTGACCCAGTGCCCTTCAGTAGGAAAATAACTAAAACAAATGGTGTGGAATACTACTTAGTTGTTCAAAAGAACAATCCACATGTACACAATATAGACTGACTTTATTAATTTGGCAATTGCTTCTATAATAAATTATTCCAATATCATGACTTAAAACAATATGAACTTGGTCTTACAGTTCTAGAGAATGTAAGTGTATGATTAAGATGTTAGTGAGGTCATCCTTACCCTGGAGGCTTGGGAAAAGAATCCATTCTCTTTCCTTTTTCTGATTTAGGCACGGCACAAATTCATTGGCTTAAGACATCACTCCAAAATCTTTCTTCCATGATGACATACCCTCCTTCTGTATGGCCTTCTTGTCATCTGTTTATAAAACCCTTGTGATTATGTTGGTTGACCTGGATAACCCAATATCAACTTCTATCAGGCAATCCTTAACTTAATAACATCAGCAAATCCTCTTTGGCTATATTCACTGTATTTATAGTTTAAGGGATAAAGATGTGGCTATCCTCTAGGGAGCAAGCATCATACATGCTGTGTCACAGGAATTATGCTAAGTGAAAAAAAATACTCAAAGCTTACTTAGGATTCAGTCAAGGAAATGAGAAATCCACCACTGCATTCAAATGGGGCTGCACTGACATGCAAAAGGGAACTAGGCCATGAAGAAAGGTGGCCAGATGAACAAGAAGAAAAGCCAGATTAGTATCACCTAGCATGCACATGCTCAGTGACCACAGGGAAGAAAGCCTGCAACTGAGGAATGCTTCCCAAGGAAAGAGTTAGGGAAAGACAACAATGTGTTTTAATCAAGCAGCACCTGGCACAGTGCAAATGTTCAATAAGACATGGAAACCCATTAGTGTGTGAGGTGAAGGAGAGAGTAGTATTAAATGAGGAGGAGACTTAATGGCCTAGGGGATATTAAGGCATTAATTGAGGAAATTGGGAGGTATGGGTGTGTGAGAGAATGGACCATAGCTTCTAGACTGTCCTTGCTAGCTTAAATCCTCTTCCACCCATGTAGGGAAATGAGGCGTTTACTTAATTATTTTAAAGGTATTGAAACCTCCCCACTCATAACCTGCTGCTTAAGACAGTCAATAAGATTTCCTTCATTTTCATCACACAAAAAGCTACCATTTGGGATTCATTCCACTTGTATATATTACAACAACTTCTACTAGAATAATAAATAAAATCTTTGTTTTCATTATTGTTGGTCTTCAGCTTTAGGGTGTTATAGTCAATAATACTCTTTTCTTGGTATAAGAAAATAGGTGGGACTCCCAAAGATGAGTAGAAGATGGCATAAAGAAATGCTAGAAGGAAGAGAAGAGCAAGCCAGAAACAGTTCACAGGCTACTGAGAGACAAGGAAACAGTTTGGTTTTATGAGACAAGACTATTAAATATCCATACTGTATGCTTGATACTTAGAAGACACTTGGTGCTTGGTACAATGCTATTCTATCTCATCTGCTGAAATAGCAGTTCAAATTACAATTGAAACAATGAAAAGTTGTCATGTTACTTATTGTACAAATTCTAATTAGTATATAATGAAAAACCAGAGCTAGAAATTATAGAAAAGCTGAAATATCAGAGAGAGGAAACAGATCACAGTCAACTCTCACACAGCCAACTTCTCAGGTTGAATAGGGCAAATGCTGTCTTCAAGAGTCCTCAGCCTGGATGGTCGCTCCTACAGAATGCATGAATGTCTGCCTGCTGCACCTGCCTTAAATATCTTCCCTGTCCAGTTACTTCACTTCCGGGTTCAACTCTTCATCATAATCCTAGATATAGAATTAAAAGTGTGAGCTTACAACTATTTGGTTGTTAGGCCTTGAACTCACAGAAACACAGAAATATCTCTGTCTCCTGAGTGATGGGATTAAAGGTGTGGGTCGTCACTCTCTGACCCTCAGGGTTTGACTGTGGGTGATTCTGTTCTCTGATATTCCAGACTGATTTTATTAAGTATAAAATCTATCACCATAGTTACTACATCCCAGGGCTAGATAACATTCAGGCTTTGGGGTAGGCTCCCACATGTAAGGTAGGTGTGTAGCAGTGATGCTAATTTGTTGGGGCCTTCAGATAGAATTTGCCACTGTTGTTAAACAACTGTGTTTTTAGTTGAAGAGTTCTGTCTGGGAACCAAGAAATCTGGGTGAAGACTCCTGTTGCACAGAGAAAACACTTGAGCAGCATGCCTGAGTTAAGGCACAGAGCAGTGGCCACTAAGGGTAAAAGTGAGCATGGAGAAAATCCAGGTAATGAAAAAAACAAGGGATGCTTTATGATCTGCTACCAAAGACTATAGTGTCACCAGCTCTAAAGTGCCAAACGCTTCTTTACTGCACTCTGACAGCAGTGTTGACTTCAAAACCTTTAGTGACAACCTATTCGCATGTAAGGCACAAAGCAATTAGAATTTTCCTGGAAGTGTGAAGAGGCCTCAGTGGCTGACTGCTGTAGTGCAGGTGTCCTGAGGAAGAATGATGTACACATGCTAAGAGCTAAGATCAAGGGCCTCTTTGCAGTGCAGAGGCAGGTTGTTCCTTGAGAGTTCAGTAATGGATTCTAAAGAGGATCTTTTTTATTCATAAAAAGAAGGTGTAGCTTTGTGTTAGACTCTCAATTGCTAAAAAGAGGCATCATGACCACAGCAAATTTTACAAAAGAAAACATTTAATTGGAATGGCTTAGAGTTTCAGAGGTTTAGTCCATTGTCATCATGGTAGGAAGCAAGGAAGCATGTAAGCAGACATGGTGCTGGAGAAGGAGCTGAGAGTTCTATGTCTTGATCCACAGGAAACAGAAGTGAACTGTGTCAATGGGCAGAGCTTGAGCATAGGAGATCTCAAAGCCCACCCCGCAATGACACATTTTTAACAAGGCCACACCTGCTCCAGTAAGGCCACATTTCCTGAAAGTGCCCCTTCCTTTTGGGGCCATTTAAAAAAAAAAAAAAAAAACTACCACATGCTTGAAGATGCAGTTCAATGATAGAACACTTGTATAAGAAGCATGGGGTGCTAGGATCAGTCCCCAGTACTGGTCAAAATAAAATACAATAGTAATCTCAAAAGATAGTTTAATGAGTAAAGGGTTTTCTGAGCAAGTATAAGGACCTAAGTTTGGATACCTAGAAATGACATAAAGTCTGGCATAGTAGTTCAAGTCTGAAGTCCCAGAGTGCTTACTATGAGATTAAGTCTGAGCTTTGAAAATCTCTAGAACATTCTAGGCTAGTTAGCCTGGCTTGCAATGGCCATCCAAAAAGGTAGAACGTGAAAATATGCAGCCAAGATTTTCTTCTGATCTCCATATGTCACTGTGGCTTTTATATGTCTATGCTTGCATAAAAACACACACACAGCATACAAATATCACAGATTAGAAAATTCATTAATAGAATAACAGATTAGAAAATTCATTAATAGAATAAAATACAGAAGGTGGCTCTTTACTCTAAGTAAAAGGGGTTGCAGCCTTTTAGTTCAGTTGTGTGACATGGACTCACTCCTAGGAGGCACGTGTGCAACATGCCATTGAGAGTAAGCATAAGATGCTCAGCGAATTAACATGTTCTGATCTTTAATGACCTAAAGAAATTAGGTGACACATTTGTCAAGATGACCTCTTCTGGAATTGTGAACCCAATTATACATCATCACCAAATAGTTGTTTCCCGCACAGCACACACTGGCGAGTTTTTTCCTTTTTCCCTTATCCCAAGGGCAGCCAGTAAATAGAGGAGTCTATTGAGGCTTAGATGGACATGACCATGAATATCAATAAGACTCTTGATCCTTCCCAGCACAGGAGAGTGTACTGGGCCATCTCCTAGAGCTTTGAGAAACGAAGGGTGAGAATGTCTATGAACTTTTTAACCTCCTGTCCCATCAAGGCATCAATCACACACACTGACATAATTCCATTAGTTAATGAATACTTTTAAGAATTTGTCCATTGTAAAAATACACTTAAAGTCAATCAATTATCTCCTTTGCTAAGGCTTTCTCTTATTTTTAAAGCCTTTTCATTTAACAGAGGCCCATATACAGAAGTGATAGGATCCATATTTGTATGTAACATTTTATGTTGTTCTACAGATTGGTTGAGAAAGGAAAGCAATATGACTTATTGGTTTCAAGGTGCTCACTGTATTTTAAACTCTTAGACAGGGTGGTCTGCTGCAGACATCACAAATTCAAGAACAAGTCATCTACCACTCTTGCTGAAGGCATACAGAATGGTTGCTCTTTTTCTTATTGATTCTAGACTTATCTTTGGAATACTGCCTGGGACAGGATTGAAGAATGACTGACATTAGAGACCACGCAGTTTCTAGAAGAGGAAGTAATTAGTCAGTAATTACTGACTACCCAACAGAAAGAAAACCTAACTTATGGTTGTCAGACCTGAGCTGGGCATTTATTTCTTTCAGTCTCTAGCTGTGACTTTAAGCAAATTGCTCGACCTCCATTGGCCTGTATTCACTCCCATTTGTGAAGGGAAAGACTTAGTGGCTTGATGTCATAGCAACATTTGCCTTGAACAAATGTAACTTCACACATAATCAGGAGAAAAACAATAATGGTGATAATAAGTTTCCTACCACAGAATTGAAATGTATAAAGCTCTCCAATGAAAATGAATTAAAGTAATTAAACTGGATGCCCAGTCTAAAATGAGGTAGTCTCTTTTCTGCATGGTTATCTGGCTACTGCAATTAACCTCATATAAAATACACACATTTATGCTATATCTTATAAGCTATTAAAGATATACGTATGTGTAGGGAAGTGTGTATTTGTGCATGTGTGTGTACATTCATATAGAGGTCATGAGAAAGTCTCAGCTATTGTTTCTTAGGCCCCATTCACTTTGTTAACCGATACAGTTTGACTCAGAGGGTAGGCTAGGCTGACTTCATAAGCTAGGATCTGCTCATTTTTTGCTTTTCAGTGCTGGGATTGCAAGTGCATACCACCAGGTTTGGCTTTTTTTTTTTTCTTTTTCTTTTTTTTTTAAACGTGCCCTGGAGATTGAACCCTGGTTCTCACAGTTGTAAGGTACCACATGACTCATCTTCCCAGCCTATGATGCTATCTTTGATAAAATTCTTGGACTCTACACAATTTTACCCTTATATAAAGATGCTAGATTGCATCCAATCTAAGGACTGATTGTACTCAAGCTAATACCAAACTTCACAAGCAGTGTGAGGTCAAATGAGCAAAGGTGATAAAAGCATCTCTGAAGGTATAAAAGTACTTCTCAATTATAGCTAAAATGTCATAGTAACAAGAACTCCTGGAAATCTTGGACATCAAGAATGCAACAGAGTTTCCTAGCAATAAATATTCCCCACTCTCATGACTTCTGTCTTTGAAAGTCATCCTGTTGGGTTATTCTTTGGGTTAAAAGAATCTAATTTCTTTACAGATTCCCCCATATTATTTTAAGTCCATGACACTAGAGAATCGTGGTGGGAATATTTGACTGTATGCAGTGAATATCATTCTGTAAATAAAGGAATTGTTTTGGCTTGTGTGGAGCACCATAGAAGTAGGTGGAGGAATCAGAAGAGAGACAGGTAGGAGGAGGGCGGAGTCAGACAGACTCTATCCAGCCACCAAAGGAGAAACATGTAATGAACCTAGGTGAGCCACCAGGCCATGGGCCACATGGCAGAACAGATTAATAGAAATTGGTCGAATTAAGATGAAAGAGTTAGCTAGCAATGTGTCTGAGACATAGGCAAAACAGAATGAAATTAATGTAAGTGTCTGAGTCTGGCTGGAGAGATGGCTCAGTGGTTGAAAGCACTGACTGCTCTTCCAGAGGATCAGGGTTCGATTCCCAGCACCCACATGGCAGCTCCCAACTATCTGTAGTTCCAGTTCCCAGTTCCAGGCAAATAACAAGGCAAATAAAAATAAAGTTAGAAAAAATAAGTGTCTGAGTCATTTTTTGGGGAAAAGTGGCCACAGGTAGGTCAAACCTCTCGCCCATATGGGGACAGAAACCTTATACAACAGTGCATTATTATTATTATTCTTTGTAGGTGTGTGTGTGTGTGTTGACAAAATGCATATACATGGTCAGACTATAGATAAGTAATTCAAAGGCAATATGAAGGGAGGATTGGAATGGTTAGAGATGTTTGTGAAATTCCAAAGATACTGCTATCCTACAGAAGATAATCTGAAGATCTTAGAGTTACTAGCCAAGTGAGAGTACTTGGGCATGCCCACCTTTAGCACAGTGGCAAGAAGAACAAGGAATGGTTAGCCAATTCATTCCAAGTCAAGAAGTTGTTTGAAGGTTGGCAAATGTGAGTAGGTTTCTGTAAATATTAGCTAAGGAAGGTGCTAAGGAGAATTACAATTTAAACATTGTAAAAGGACTAGCAAGCATATGACCAAATGTCCAAGATCATAGGAAAGAACATGGGATTTATTGTCAATGAATGGTGAAATTTGGACACTAAATCTACCACAGAGTTAAGGAAGTGAGGGCTTCAGGGAGTCAAATAGACATTGAGAGAAGACTGGAGAAGCCACTGGGTAGATGAACAACCTTATCTTTGAACTTTAGAGGAGTTGTGTGAAAACCATGAAAAACTTCACTGGAGTCTTTCACAAGTAAATATACAAAATAGAAAGTAATCTAACATAGAAAACAGATAAGGGGTGGAAATCAGAAAATGTCAGCCCTAGTTATTGGTTCTATTTTGTTGCAATAAAAATGATTTTTTTCATAATCAAGTGGGTTGTCACATGCCATTGGGTATGTGATGAAAATTCAAATCTAGTTCTGGGACCCAGGGAGCAAATTTTCCCCAAACAGGTGTTAGGCTGGATGGTGAAAGAAAGAGACTGAGTGATTGAGATGCATCCACAGAATCACTAGGGCTGTCCATTAGCTTTCAGAATAAAAAACATGCTGATCAGTGGAACACCAATGTCTCCTAGACCAAACAGCTGTTTTACGAAACACAGAAACATCGGGTAGAGGACCTTGGTGTCAGAAAGGAGCAACTTAAGGTTTACAGAAGAGCAATATTCCCCTAAAAATCTTGTTTACTCAATTTGAAAACATCTAGCCCTCAGTAGCAAACTATGTGGATGGGGTTGGTTTTGTTTTATTCCATTATGTAATCAATATTGTTTAGTGGTGGGACTCTACAATATTGACAAGCCCCAAACTTATCTTGTTTTCTGGCCAATCTGTCTTAGATTGACACTCATTTGTGGCATAGTTATCTTTATCAGAATAGAAAATTTCCTGTAGACTTAAGTTGTCTACAGAAGGATTTAGAACATTTGATTCTTTTACACACACTACACACACACACACACACACCTATCTCTCTGGTTTTATAACTGCCACTACAAAGAAATTTAAAAAGCATTGGCACTGACAAAAACCCAGTTATATCTAGGTAATAATTTATTCAATTTATATCCAGATGACAATGCATAAAATCATATTTTAGAATTATAAATTTTATTAGGTCATTTTAAAGATGTCTATTTATGCCCTTCTCTAAACTCAAATATCTCCTTGTCATGATTCTTTGACACATTTAAAAATGTTATTCAACAATTCCAAAGCATGTGGCTTCCAATTTACAGAAATAGGACTATTGCACAAAAGAGCCAGCCTGTAAGGAACACATTAAAAATTCTGCATGTCCCCTACATTAGTCACTTCCTTGTTACTGTGATAAAATACTGCAATGAAAATACATTTACAGAAGAAAGACTTTCCTTTTCAATTTGGCTTACAGTTCCAGAAGGTTACAATTCCATCTTGATGGGGAGACAGGGTACTGAGTTGAGAATCACAGCTTCACCTGGAGGTAGAAGGAGGCTATGAACTCTCCAAACACTCCTTCCCTGACATACTCCCCAGCAGGACTTCATCACTCCATACCCTCCACAAATAGTGCCATACCAAGTATTGAACAAATTGTCAGTTGCCTGATCATAAAGGGGACATATCTCATTCTAACCACTAACGACACTCCCTTCCAGCCTTTGAATACTGGTTCTGTCCTTTTAATATAGTAATTATTCATTTATTTTCTCAAGAAAGTTGAAGTTCTCTATATTTCCTGCTGCTTATCATCTGGGATCCCCATGACTGTACATGCAATGTCTCTTTAATGTACTCTGTAGGCTGAGTAAAGAGACTCATTTGAACGCAATGGAAGGTAATAAACAATAAAACATTGTGCTTTGTAAGTTGAGCCACCTGTCCCTGTCCTATCCTGCAGTTCATTGCTCTCAACCACTAAGGCTATTCTGACTCATTCATATAGCCTGGGTGTTACGAAAAATGATAACATTTACCAGTATGATAACAGCCAAAGGTTCATAGCTATAATTTATAAATAAACATTAGTGAAAGAAATATGTTTCTCCAAAATACCAAGAGATCATTTATTTCTGAAGAACCCATAGAATTGGTATTTAAATAATGTAAGGTGACATATACATATATGGTGACATATGCATGTATTAAATAAAGTAAGGTGACATGCATTTGTGTTCGTGTGTATGAGGTTGGAGGATAATCTTGAGTGTCATCCACATTTGAGACAATGTTTCTCACTGGACTCTGAGCTTCCCATCTAGAGGAAACTAGTTGTGAGTGTGGACATAAATCTTCATGTCTCCATTGTTCTAGTTTAAGGATGACAGACTCACATACCACACACACACACACACACACACACACACACACACACACACACATGTCTTCTTCCATTGTTCGGGTCCCCAGGCTCCAGCTCAGGTCACCAGGCTTTGCAGCAAACACCTTGTCCACTGAGTCTCTAGCCATTCCTCACATTAATGCTTCTGATACATTTCTATTTCTTTTTTTTTATTATGAATAAAGTCACAGTTTCTATCCGTGTATATCCTTATTCAAGGTCCCTTCCCCCTCCCACCCCCTCTGGTCACTCTCTCTTCTCCACATCTCCCCTTCTCCTCCCCAGCAAGGGCAAGAGGTCCCAAGGTCCCAGTATGGTTTAGTTCAGCATCCACTCCTGGCAGATACAGTTTCCTCACCCCAACATCAAGACTGGGTCAGAGGTTCCTCTAGAGGGAGTGGGATCCAAGGTGCCAGTCCAAGGTGTTCAGATCCCAAGCTGTTCAGTGGTTGTGGTTTGCAGCTTGGACATGCTTTGATTTTTGCTTTTTTGCTTAGAGTCCACTAATAAGTGAGTACATCCCCTTCTTATCTTTCTGGGTTTGTGATACCTGCTCAGGAAGATATTCTCCAAATCCATCCATTTGCCTGTAAATTTTAGGATATCATTTTTTTCTTACTGCTGAGTAGTACTCCATTGTGTAGATGTACCACAGTTTGTTAATCCATTCTTCAGTTGAGGGGCATCTAGGTTGTTTCCAGGTTCTTGCTATTACGAATAATGCTGCTATGAACATAGTTGAGCTAATACATTTGGAGTGCAAATGTGCATCTTTAGGGTATATGCCCAGTAGTGGTATTGCTGGATCTTTGGGGAGATTGATTCCCAGTTTTCTGAGAAACCACCATACTGCATTCCAAAGTGGATGAACCAGCTTACACTCCCACCAACAATGGAGGAGTGTTCTGCTTGCTCTGCAACCTCACATCTGTCATCTGTGTCTTTTATCTTAGCCAATCTGACAGGTGTAAGGTGCTATCTCAAAGTTGGATGTGAGGGCGATCTGGCTGCGACATCTGTCACCCCATTGATCGCCAGGGTTGATTAGGCTGATCTGGCTGGCTAGGCGGATGTCTTCTTCCTCCCTCCATCTGTGTCCTTCCCGAAGCTGCGTGCTCCATAGAAGAGGACGACCTTCCCCAAATAGAGAAGGACCAGTCTTCTGTCAAGGGAATAGTAGTAGCTGTGCTCCCCTGCTAGAACCTCCAAACAAGCCCAGTTTTCTTTTGGTCTGCCATCTGATAGTTTTTAGATCTTACTTTTTTCTTTTGAGCTCCAAATTAACATTTCTCAAATAAAATATTTCAAAGCATTTTGATTTAATACAGTTCTCTAAGATAATATAACTGAAAAATGTTCTCATTGTTTCTGACAGAGAACCTGAAAATAACCTCAAGTCTATTTTTTTGCATTTATTACCAAATGATCTCCATGTAAAGCTCTTTCAACAGGAAATTTTTATGCTAATTTTATATACTCTCCCTTTCAGGAAGTCTTCATGCTTATTTTCACTGTACCTTCTAGTCAAATAAATGAATATCCAAATTATATGAAGGGTAGAGTGCTGTTGGCAGTAATTAATACATTTGGAGTATAAAAATGTTCAGGCTATGATGCTAATCACTGCATATGTACTATTTACAGTATTCATTGCACCAAAACATAAGGAAATAATGCCATGGGGATGGTAGGAAGCATGACAACAATTATAAAGATCATAAATGACATAAGAATGCCAACTCCTTCAATGTCAACACTCTAAACCACAGTTATCCATAGCAATGGGGCATTTGATGATCCAAGTGAACTCTTTCCTGATGTTTCTGTGTAGACACCAAACTAAATGTCTTCAGCAAGTAAAATATGCCATAGACTGCTCAGTATTTTTTAACTCACATCTACACCAATCATAGATTCTTCAGAGACTGGTCTTTGTCACCTATAGGAGATAAATCACTAAAGTTTTTGGAGCATTTTTAATGGGTGAAGTTTGGACAAATATCTTACCTACTAGTTCTCATTCTTTTTTTTTTTTTAAGATTTATCTATTATGTATACAGTATACAGAAGAGGGTACCAGATGTCATCACAGTTGGTTGTGAGTCACCATATAGTAGTCTCTCAGTCAGGACCTCTGGAAGAATAGTCAGTGCTTTTAACCTCTGAGCCATCTCTCCAGTCCCTGGGACAGTGTTTCTAAGAGGTCACCCAGCCAGTCCAATGACAGAAAAATGACTAAATTCCTATCTTTTTAATGCAAGACCACAGTGGATTTATAAATATATATATGTGTGTGTGTGTTTGTATTATTTGGTGTTTTTACATCAGGCACCCCATCAAACTCAGTTATCAGACCTATCAGATTCATGCCCACTCTTATGATCTCCCCATTTACAAAACGGTCCATTCATGCTGTTCATTTACTTACTGGAGCATAATTAAACTCCCTGTGGCCAGACCCTTAAAGAAAACAAGTCTTTCCTCACCCACACCCCTGCCAGAGGCCGTCAATGTAGAAGTCTAGTTCTCATTCTTAAACTGAATACTTCCTCACGGATAGACTTGGGATAGACAATTTGATAACAGACAGCAACCAGAAAGGTCTGTCATTCCTACCCAAGTGACAAACCTTTTCTCTCTCTTTATGACTACATTAAAAGGGGAAACACTCTAATCTCATAGGAAAAGCAAATCTTGATCTTCATAATACTATGGAATTTCAAAACACATAATTAAGTAACTATCAAATGTTGTTTGGGACAGAGTTTTTAGTATGTGTGTGAGAGAAAAATATAGGATTGATTATAGAAACAAAATGGTCCTTGCATGTTTGATAGGCAACCTGGCACTTCTCAGCTAACTTTCCCCAGTAATTTCAGAATTGTCTCCACAAAGGTACTCACAGTATTCACATGTAATGATAGATACATGCTTCTCACTGCTTAAGGCCTTTCATTTGAACTAAAACTGACTTTCAATTACAATATGAGTACATTTGTGCTCCCTACTTTAAACAATGAGTCTGAGTTTGTTTTTTACCCATGTTTTTATCAAATTACAACTAAAACAATGTAGAAGAGTAGGAGCACATCTTTTGTGCTCCAGTTGCTGAATTACAAAAATATTCAAATAATTGAGCCTCATCTTTCTGCTATACATCTCTTTCCTCTTCTAATTATTTTTAGTACCTTATTTGTGTCTGCATGTGTGTTTGCATAGATAGATAGATAGATAGATAGATAGATAGATAGATGTGCACATAACAGTCACAGTAATGCAGTTTTATAATAAGGCAATTTGTAAATAAATAAATAAAACTTACAATAAATAAAAAATACTCAATAACATACACAAGCATTTGTCTGGAAGGTCCCTGGGATTTTTGTAGACTCAATACGATACAATGTTACAGGCTGGCAACTATAAAGGTTGCTCAGGATAGAGGCATTTACTGGCTAGTGGAATACTTGCACATCTCCTCACTGCAGCTACAAACATGTACTATTTGATACAATGTAGAAGCCATACACGATTGCCAAGCAATGATTACCTCCTATTTGTACATAAGGATGCAGGATGATGATTCACTGAGATCTTCTTTTCACTCTGCCCTCAGCTATCACTTTCTCCTCACGGGTTGTAACATGGACGATCAGAATTTGTGATGAGGGTAATTTTTCTTGATAGGTTGTAATTTTACCAGGGTAACAATAAAGACAAGGCTTTGCTCCGTACGTCCCATGATTTCCTTCTTTACTCTCTCTCAGCTCATTTGTAACTTTCCTATTAAGCTGTGACATTTCATGCCTCAGAAAAGAATGAGAGTGCTGATATCTGGATGGCTTCATTTTCTATCATTTCATACAAATGGAACTCATTTTCACAATCTCTGAAGAATATCCTTTTAATATGTGTGCTATTCTTTTGCTTGTATCCTAGTTCAAGAGAGGCAGATGCCATCGAACCTACAGAGGAAACTGAAATCAAAGCTTGTCGTGCGTATTATCACTATGTCTACAAATGATGGTACAAATGGAAGCTTTTACCCATCACTGTCTAACTAAATGAGGTTTGGATTTTCTAGAAATGTGACACATGTAGCTCATACTGACAGAAATCTTTATCCTGAAGACCTTTGTCCTATAGTCTCAGGACATATTAGGCTGTGGCCAAACCTTAGCCAAACAGAGTCCACTAAAATTACACCCTTGCAAACCGGTGCTAACAGATAAAGCAGGTAAGGGGACATTGAGGCAAACAGCAAATACCCTGAGAGCTTGGCAATCTTCTTTAATTTTTGTAAGAGAAAGCCTCTTTATTTTGTTCTTTGAAAACACAGGCAACACTGTAGAAAAGAATTAACCCAAGATATAGAATCAGAAGAGTTGGATTCAAATCCCACCTCTACAGCAATGTTATTCTAGCAGCTACCTGGAATTCTTTAAAAAGTCTTTTAAACAGAGTCAATGTAATCATTGTTGAGGGGCAACAACAGCAAAGGAGTTTGTCTATCCACAAACCCCTAAAAACATTGTGTTCTTTGGTTGCTGAATTCACTGTTGGATTGTGTGTATAATAAATAGGACTTTGATCCTCTATTCTCATTCTGAAGACTTACATTGCTTTGAGGAGATGACAAATAATTTCACATTTAAGAATTTTGGTGTTCTGATATAAAATTTGTCTTCCATTAAAATTAGTTTTGACTTTAGGAAATAGTTCATCACCTACTTCAAAACTGGAAGGATTAAAGGAACAGAGGAAGAGGTCACTGGCTAACTAGATACAAAATGATACAAAAATGTGTCCCTCAAAATCTGATGGGTCACAGTTTGTACATCGGCTGTCAAAGAAACTAAAATTAAAAAAAAAAAAGGTATCTGCTCATATTGAAACCAAAATCAAATCCTATCCAGCTCACTCCATAATGTTCTTTTATCATGCTTGGGGATGTTGGCTATTTAAAGCCATCATCGATGATGAGTTTTGGGAAAGTTCTGCTCACTTCCTGCACATCATCTAAACTTTTGAGGGAGGGTCTCCATGCTCTCCTCTACTGTCTACTTGAGCGGTATAAAGGAGAAGCCCTATGTGTGTTTTTAGCTGGTAACATACACAGTTCCCTCTCTAGACATTTCAAAGACTGCTCTCCCATTTTTCTCCTCTCTTCTCCCTCTGTCTCTCTCTAAGGAACCTGCATTTCTTAGTAAAGCAGATGACTTTACTGTCTCTCAATGAGGAACCTAAAGTTTCCATAGATGTCACAGGTGACAGGTGTTTGTTGGAATATTATTACCAGCCCCTAAAATCCCAATATGAACAGTTACTTTAATTCAATAGCATTTATTTTTAGAACATTGTATTTCTATGAGCCTAAGAAATGCAGAAGTCTTTAAGGCAATTGAAGTTGACATATTTCAGATACATTTTTTAATGCACAGGTATACATGCATGCATGGACAGTGAACTTTAGAAAATAAAGTGTGTGCTTTGTTACTCTGTGTACTAATGACTCCGTACATTACTCTGTGTGCTAATGACTAAGTCATATGAGGAAAACCGTACTTGGTATGGGATGCGGTATGCTGTGATAGTCTGGCAATGCTGTTTGGAAATCAGTGTGTGTGTGTGTGTGTGTGTGTGTGTGTGTGTGTGTGTGTGTGTGTGTGTGTGTGAGTGTGTGTGTCTGTGTCCGTGTCTGTGTAGTCAATCCCCAAGAGAAGTTAACTACATGGGTGCTCTGTTTAGGGTAGAAAATAAATTTAAAAAGGCAAATCAGAACCTTAAGCAACTGTTCCATCAGGAAGCAGTGCGAGTAAATTGTAGCACGCTAGGCCATACAAGGAAGAGACTGATTCTGCATCCCCATCCTTACACCACCACTGCAGAGCATTGCTTAAATAAGATCTAAATAATGGGCAGCACCACTGCAAATGCCAACATGCCTGAGGGGAAATTTAACAAGCTCTCAGCCATAGATGAAGAGCTACAGGCAATCCATGGCTGCTGGAAGAGGAAGACCAGTTTTCCCAAGGATGAATTCCAGATTCATCCAATCTCAAGGATTCATCTCAAAACCTATATAAAGGAGCAACAATAAAGGGACTTGGTAATTTTCACATATAATTACACACACACACACCCCAATAATAAGGAAAGGAAAGGTTATAAATCTGGGGATATAACAGTGGAACACAAAAGGAAATGGATGGGACAAGAAGGGCTAAAAATTATGTAAATATAATACTCACAAATGAAATCCTCACAAATAAAATAAAATAAAAAGAAGACAGGAAGCATTCCTCAGCATTTGACAAAAGAGTGAGTGAGGACCTGGCTGAAAGTTTGTCCTATACAGAGAATCCATAGAATCAGTTTATGATGAGTTGAAAAGATTTCTTCTCTCTTTCACTGTTAGTGCCCCTAAAACTACATCAAGAAAATAAATACCAACATTCAGAGATCTGCCAAAGCAGTAAAGGGGCAATAGAAGTATACTGTGTGCTCAATACAAGGCAGATGGAAAGCCATATGGGGCAAAGCAGAAAATGATAATGGCTTACAAAGAGTACATGTGACCCAGAAAAAGATCCTGCTATCCTAAAGGAGAGACTTGGGACTAGAAGTGCAGAATTTTAGTGATGTAGCCCAGGAAAAATGGTTCTTAGTAAGAAGCCTAGACAGTGTACCTAGTTTCTTCCAGCCTATGTGTCCTGGGAAGCAAATTATACATATTTAATTCTGTTAAAAATGACTTCCAATCGGCAGATGTTAGAATATTAGCTTCAGAACACAGATGTATTAAAATATTCTCTAAATACATCAATATGCTGAACTGTCTATGGGCTTTAAAACTTTATTGTGTACTCCATTATAGAACTGTGTACATGACATGTTAGGTAAGAAAAGTAAAACCACAAAACCATATGTACACATTGTGTTTACAGCCATGTTAAAAAGTATAGTTAGTGGATTTTACAGAGAGAAAGACCATATGATTGTTGGTTGAGATGTAAATATTTGGCATCTAAGAGTTTACAGGATTATTTGCCCTATAAATCCCAGGCTGTAAATTTTATAATGGAAAAAAAGGAACTGTTCCATCTAGTCCCATTGATGTATCAGCTGACCTCTCCTGATGGGAATGTACTGTGTGCCTCTCCCAAAACAACAAAGACTATAACGATGGCTAGGTGGCCTATGGTAGGTTTTGTGGGACTCCAGAGTTGACAATAAAATGATCTGCTAGCAGTTGCACAGAGTAAAGAATGAGATGTTAAAAAACTTTGGAATGGGTTCCCTGAGAAGAAACTCATTGTCTTTCTGTTTAGATTATAGTAAATCTGCTGTCCAGGAGACAGACACCAGAGTTCAGTTTTGAAATATGCTTAATTTGGTAGACAACTTCACACTGATATTTTTAGCATTTCATTTGGAGTTCAGTCAAGTTCACCTTTCTCCTGCTGGTCATCTTCTTAGGGAAGGAACACAGAAAGTGCCTGAACTTCCAGTGAATAGGGACTGAGGACAGAGTAGAAAGACAAGTACATGGTACATCACATGTCTCGCTACCTTCTGTAAACAGGTATTTTGTTACTGGCCAAACTGCAAGTACCTGAGTCAGTTGAAAAATACAATCACTTAAAAGTCTTTAATGAAAAATAAAATACAGCTATTATCAAAGCAAAACAAAACCTCCCCATAAGCCTTATATTCTGGCAAGTTTTATGCCACTTTGGAAGAGGAGACCTCAGTTGTGATAATACTTCCTCTTCCCCTACCAGTTTGGTCTGTGGGCAAGCCTGTAGCACATTTTCTTGATTGGTGTGGGAGGGCCCAGGTTACTGTGGGTAGTATCACTCCCAGACTGAGTACTATAAGAAAGCAGACTGAACAAGCCATGAGGAGCAAGCAACACTCATATAGCTTCTGGGCATCAGCTCCTGTGTCAAGTTTCTGCTCTGTTTGAGTCTCTGTCCTGACTTCCCTTGGTGATCGACTACAATATAGAACTATGAGCTGAAATAAACCATTTCTTCCTCAAGTTGCTTTCGGGCATGGCGTCTTACCATCATCATACACATGCATGGCCTTGACCCTCTTCCTATACCTCCCCTGACACAGTCCTGTAAGCTTCTGTCTCTGTCTCTCAAGGCTTTCAGAATAGGGAGGAGTGTGGATATATGTTTAAATATTTAATAAATCCTGGGATATCAGAGAGACCACACAGTCAAATCCTAGGCAGACAGCTCAGGAAATCCTTGATCCTTGAATACAAGGATAAACAGCTGAGTCAGTCACACACACCTTTAAACCCAGTACTGGGAAAGCCGGGAGTGATCAACATCCTTTATTCTATAACTTCAGAGACAGAACTTCTTATGTTTCTATGATTTCAAGGCTACACACCTTTAATCCTATGCTGAATGGGATAGGGTATATAAGGGCTGCAGAAACCAGGCAAAGAGAGAGATGACTGACAGAAGCAACAGGCAAAAGAGACCAGGTGTGAGGCTGAGAAAGTTGCAAGACAGTTTGGTGAGAATTGACTGTGGTGCTTTCTCTCTCTGATATTTCAGCTTTCCCCAATATTTGACTCTGAGTCTCATTTACACAACCCAAATTCGTGCTACTAGAGAGGAGAATGAGTATTAAAGGAGTTGGAAGATCAGTCAACAAAGTATTTCTTCTGGAGACCTCAGCAAATCTTCCAGAAACTTCAGGTCTTGACATACAAGGGATACATACAGTTTGATAGGCATTTCCTATCTATAAAAATAAAGCAGAGTAATATCAAGACATCTAGCTCTTTAGCATCAGTTACCCTTGTCACTAAAGTCAACAGTTGTCTTGGGTAGCATAGTCAGGATATGGAGTGGAAAGAAGAGTCAGGTCACCACAACATTTCTTGCTGTCAAGCTCATATTTGTGCAACTCTTGGGAAGGGTGGGAGATATCCAAGGAAGAACAGTAGATGGAAATGCCAGTGAGCCTTCGCCCAGGAAGCTTAGCATCATTTGTTCCCAGAATCCTTGTCTTTCAAATATCTCTGGGATGGGGAGATGAAAATTAGGTCTAGGCTTTCTTAGCTACCAAGTCCTCACTAGTAATTCATCTTTATAAAAAGAACACAACTCAGCCTTGTGTTTTTGGATCTCTGTCCATGGCTCTAGCCATCAGAGAATTTCACACATTCATGCAAAATTTCATGTTTCACTTTCTCTAGGCTTTCAGAGGCTTCTTCCCATGAGAACTCCCACCCACTCCCACCCATCCAGTTTACTTTAGTGTACATGATGATCTTTAAACTTCTGCTTCGTGTTTCCAAGTGTGTGTTATTCAATGACTATATTGCTGATGTTTGAACCACCTGCTATGGCTAAATCTTCCTGAGTTTAGTACCCAAAGCATTTCCCAGCCCTCTTGGCAGACTGATCAACTCGAGTAATAAACTGCAAGTTTCCAGGCTGGCCTTCTCTATAACAGCATGGTAGGAGAGATTTTACAGGAATTGCCTCTGGAGTTCAAGCTGTTCACAAGCCATTACCAAGGGATGAGCCCTGTAAAGAAACAGCTGCAAAGAGGAGAAGCTATCATTAATCCAGAAGGCCAGGGTCATATCTTATAGGTTATGCCAGATGCAACAAATTCAAGACCTTCTAGCAAAGAGATCTTGGCTAGAACTATGGTGCTGTGGTATTGATTTTGCAATGAAACACTGCATTGGCAATAGTGAGAGCATGCCTGGTGATTAAGATTTAGTCCAAGAGATGTGACCAAAAGTATGATTAATAATCCATATCGGATTTGTTGGACAGCTGAGGAAAATATCCTTTCCATTTTGACAGATTTCTTCAAAATGGGTTGCAGTGCTTGCGGTTTTTTCCCAAACATCTTTGATCTAGTGCCATTACAGCTCTGGAGACAAAGACCACACTCACTTCTGATGAGCTAAGGGAAAGTGCTACCAAGATTTCCATCCAGTCTGCTGGCTTTCCTAGGGTATCTATTGTGGTGATAAAACACCATGACCAAAAGCAAGTTAGAAAGGTAGGGGTTTATTTCAGCCTATATCAATCTATCACTGAAAGAAGTCAGGATAAAAACTCAAACAGGGCAGGGATCTGGAGGCAGGAGCTGTTGCAGAGGCCATGGAAGGATATTGGCTTGCTCCTTATAAGTTGATCAGCCTACTTACAGAACCCAGGACCACCAGCCCATGAATGGCACCTCCCACAGAGCACTGAGCCTCCCATATCAATCAATAATATGTACCACAGTCTTCCCCAGATGTCAGTCTGATGGGAGTGTTCCTTCTTTCAAAATGACTCTATCTTGGATCAAATTAGCATAAAACTAGCCAGCATACTTGCCTGTGGGTCCTAACATCTGCAGAGGCATTGATGAGCTAAATTCACAGAGCATCTCTCCACCAACCCTCGTTTTACACACACATTCTGCATTCCACCCAAAAGTCTCACAACCCTGCAGCTTTGGACTCCAGGGGTTACTTTCAGCAGATGCTCCTGTGAGTGGATCTTTGTATCTCAGACTGTACTCCAATTAAGTTTTTAGAATATAAAATTATATATATGTATATATAAAAATCTATATATATAGTTATATATATAATTTTATATGTCTTTTAGAATTGTCTGTTTCCTTGTGTATACAGGATCACATACATTCCAGGCTGGCCTGGAAGTCACTATGTAGCTGAAGATAATCTTGAACTTCTAATCCTCCTGCCTCTACTTCATAAGTGTTGGGTCAGATGCAGAGGAAGGAAGATGAGAATAATGCAATGAGCAAAAAAGTACCAAGCCACATGGATAAACATAAATAGAAATATGGGCTAATGTTAAGTGTAAAAGTTAGCAAGTAATAAGCCTGAGCCATGAACCAAACACTTGTAATTAATATAAACCTTTGTGTGATTATTTGGGACTAGGCAGCAGTAGACAGGTCCAGACCTTGGTGCTAGGCCAGGTGTGAAATATCTGCTACCCTTCCAACTTGTTATCAAAGGTTTTACTTTAATTTTTTCTTTTTAAGTAGAATTTTTTTTGTGGTTGGTAAAAAAGAACCTTTGAATTGAAGCTTTAAAAAATATCTTTTCCTATGTTTTTGAATCCTTACAAGCTATGATAGACTGACAATGACTTAATTGTGAAGGCATTTCTGACCTAGGACTATGAGGACAAGTCAAGCATTAAGTATACCATCCATTTGCATATTTATCTTACTTGTCTTATAAAGACCTTGTTTTAAACTTTTTATACAATGACAGTCAAATTAGAAGATTAAAATATAAGCAAAGCACAACATGTGGACCAATTCTACTTACTACCTATTCTTTGTAAATAAGTTTTACCAACACAAAAATGTTTTCTTGTTTGTCTGTGGATGTATGCATGCTACAACAGACCTTAAATATCTGTGACAGAAGTCACACAGTGCCCAAAGCTTATGATAGCTGGCTTTCTATGGCAAACAGCCTTACTTTCCGATTTAGACAGGAGCTACAGCTCTCTGCTTTGCTCATTCTTCTACAGACCTTGTAACTCAGACTACTCTATTAATTCCTTATGGATCAGCCTCCTGCCCCATTATCAGGTTAACTCATGACCCAAGAGACCTTGTACCTCCTACTTTAATAGTTAACTCTTGTATTATCTATAGCACAGATGATCACTTTGCATTCTGATTCCATCAAGCCAAGAGCACTAACACACATACATACATACATTCACATTTGCACACACATCCTCATGCAGGCACACATGCACATATATACACATGCACAAACAAGCTCACTCACCTTTATTATCCCTCAAACCATTTAGACACCATTCACATTCTGGCATCCAGATCATCCACCATATTCCATCATATTCATATTTAGTAGTTTCTAGTTGATGCTGTGTGGTTTTAAGGAATGACCAGTTATTATAATTCACATGTCCACAGGGTCTTGTGCTTCCCTATGGGTGTGTAGGTCAGCCAGCGTCTCTACTTTGGGTTTGGAGCACTTTGGCTGGGTAGCTCTGTGCTGTGTTTTTCTTGTAATCTGTTCCCATAAACAGGCTAATCATGTGGAAGTCTTCTACTATGGACTAAGAATAAGAGACCAAGCTCAACTACACAAATGATTTTATTTCATTTAATCTTCATTTATTCCTCTCTCTTAACAACCCATTGCTCAGAGTAAGCCACAGGGCCAATCCTAGAGTCAAGATGTAGGAACTAAGTCACATTTTGAGAGAGGTCTACAAAGATGCATGGTCAAAGACATTAAAAAAAAAAAACTTTAAGAAGGCCCTCAGAGACACTCAATGACATCTACTACTACTGCCAAACTTCTCACCAACCTCTACCAGAACTAAACAAATCCACAGCAGCATGTTCTCCTGCAGTGCATCCTGAAATTTTAGCCTTTTGATCTATAATATTAAGCCATGCATGAGAGAAAGAAGAAAACAGAGTTACATATTAACTCAAATTCTACAAGTGATAATGGCATTCTGAATTAGCCATACTTTTGGAGTGATGCTCTGCTATGCAAAGCCCATGTACAAAGAAGTCAGGGCAACACCCTCAGCTCACAGTCTGTGAAAGTGGAATGACAAAAGAAAGACATCAGACAGTCGGTGATGTTCACAGATCAGTGAATCACTACAGTGCTGGCCTCTGTTCTGAAGCCACTATTGCTAAGCCTTTAGAGATAATGATATAGTCACATAACTATTAGATACAAAAGAGAGAAACTTCATTTGCCCATCACTCAGGTGCAGATTTTCCTAATTCTAGCAAAGTTTTCAACTACAGTATAATGTCACAATGAAATAAGCAACCAATCTTATACAGATTAAATTTATTTTATATGCCTCCAATGTGTAAACAGTTTGTGCTTTATAGTTTATTGCATTCATAGATTTATGTGATTATCACCACAGTCAAGATATTAAGACACAGTTTAACAAAGCATCTGTTTTTAACTAGTATATGCTCAGTTTGCAGAGACACTCAAATTGGCCTATGTGTAGAACTACTCAATAGCTCAAATATATAGTCCCTGTCATACATATACATCAGACACAATATTTTTCTCCATTTCCTTTTAAAATTTCTTATCTAAGAATTTTTAAATTAATTTTACATACCAACCACAGATCGCCCCTCTCATTCTTTTTCTCTTTTTCCATTTCTAAAGTATGTAACTGCCTGTTAAATGTCCCACATAACTATTCTCTCAAATGACCATGGAGTGATTATGCAGTGTGCATCCTCTTACAAATGTAAAACGAATTAGAAAGTGTTTCACTAAACTCCTTTCTTAAGGAAGTCCTACATTGTCCATATGATTTAATGCTGTGGAGTAATCCTAGGGAAGTGAGCTCTACCTAGTTTCTAATGAGAGATTACTGTGGTTTGGCTTTGGGGATTTCATCAGAAATGGTTTTTTGGGGAACGAAGTGGTGGCTCAGCAGTTAGGAGTACTTGCTGACATTACAGAAGACCCATGTTGAGTTTCCAGCTTCTACATGGCATCTTAGATCAGTTTGAAAGTCTACTCCCAGGGCATCAAATATCCTCTTCTGGCCTCCATCAGACACATACATGGTACACAAACATACATGAAGGTAAGACATTAACACACATGCAATAAAAAGTTATCATGAAAAATAGTTATTTGGTCATCCATGTCTCTGCTATAAAGTGCTAATTAATGAATTATAGTAAAATATACATCAGTAACTACATTCTTTTTTATTATTATTATGAGTAAAGAAGTCACATTTTCTATCCTTGTATATCCTTATTCATGGTCCCTTCCCCCTCCCACCATATCAGGTCATTCTCTCTTCTCCACATCTTCCCATCCCCTCCATGGGCAAGTGGTCCCAAGGTCCCACGGTCCCAATATTGCTTAGTATAGCCTCCACTCCTAGCAAATCCAGTTTTCTCCCCCAACATCAAGACTGAGTCAGGTGTTCCTCTAGGGGGAGTGGGATCCAAGGAGTCTGTAACTAGATTCTTAATGATACTTTAGAAACAGAATGTTGAACAATGAACTCCAAGAATGTACATTTCATAGAATGTATTGTCAGAAGGGGTACTATTATTTCTTTCACCAGACTCACCTCTGACTTTTATGGATAAAGATGCTAAAGAAATGTGCCCTTGACAAGATGTATTTGCAGACTCAGCCCTAGATGCTCACATAGCATATCATGTTAGGACAGTGATTCTTGACCTTTCAATGCTGTGCTCCTTTAATTCAGTTCCTCTTATTGTGGGAACCCCCAAACATAAAATTATTTTGTTGTACTTGGAAACTGTAATTTTGCTACTTTTATGAATCATAATGTAAATCTCCAATAGACAGAATATCTGATATGCAACCCTTATGAAAGGGTCATTCAAACCCAAAGGGGTTGTGACCCACATATTGAGAACCACTGCCTAAGGGCGTCCTACATCAGGAAAGTACTTTAAATTACCACAAGGTGCAACATCAGAATAGAAACACTGCCAGACTTATAGTTAAGGGGATTACAATATTTCTCTCTTATTATAAGTTTCTGTTTAAATACATTTTTAAGCTCAGGTTTGAAGACAATATATGAGTATAGTCTAAAGAATGAGTCTTAAAAGACTTGGCGTGATACAGAAGCACTAAGCTGGCTAAGAATTTAGGATTCTTGAGGCTGCTAAGCCCCAGTTTATAATTTTTTTATGTCTCCATATTGTTCTTTGTTCTTTGGTTTTCAAGTTATTATGCTCCTCCTCCCCCCCCAAAAAAAACACCCCCCTTTCCTCTCTTATCATTTTGGCAGCATTCGGAGAGGAGACAGAAAAGTAATTATGTTCACAACACTCTCATTTACCAAAAAGCTAATTAAATCTTCTGAGCTTCCAAGTCCTGAAGACCACCTTCTTATCAGACACGCACCCATGTCATCCTTTCAGGAACTACTTGAACCAGCCCTCACCCAAGTTCTAAAAGCTCCTTGAAATAGTGTTTAAATACAAACAGCTTCAGACTGCAGGCTTAGCATTTTGTAGGCAAGCAAACCAAGATGGTTGGTGGGAGAAGAACAAATAGCCCAAATCTCCATAGACAGTGCTAGATTTAGAACATGACCCACGTCTTCTCCTTTCCAAACACATGTTCTTTGTAAGACACTGTACTGCTTTTATTTAACTCAGGAAACAATGAAAAGAGTGCCGACATTGTGAGAATGGTCTATTTGATCTATCCATTCATCATTTATTCACTCATTGTACAAACTTGGCCACCTGCTCTGCACCAAGGATTGTGCTTGGCTCTGACCACAGAGCCATAAATATCACAAGCATGGTCTTTTTCTTCTCAGGTCCACAACCAAAGATGCAGAGGGTCTTTATCTGGCAGTTTGCAAGCCAGATTTTTCCAGCAGATGTGCTTTTTTTGGCCTGTCCATTGTTTTATAAAGAATATATAATTTTATTGCCAACATCCAAAAGTTGAAAGTATTATATTAAAGACAAGCGGGAAGTCTGGTTTCTCCGGAAGGATTAAACGATCTGGCAAGATCGGCCCATTAGTTTCTATTTTATGTCATAGATGGGTGTGGGGTACAGCAGTCCCTACTGACTGAACATTTCTTATTTATTCCAGTTTCCACCTGCACTCTTCCGTTCACTTTACATCCAATAAAAATGGGATGTGCACCCACCTCCCTGGTGGTTTTTAGGGGGACTCTGTAAAATCCCAGGAGCATTGATGAGAGTATGCCCACTCAACTTCAGAGGCATTTTAAAATCAAGCTCAGTGGATTCTACCACAAAGCCTGGCTAGATGAGCCTTGACTCTACATTTAGATGTGTCTTTGAAGAGCCTGTCACTTATGCTCTGCTGCAGGGAAACTGATGGATTTCCACATTTCATAAGCGGTTTTGTAGGTGGTGTAGACAATAGTTACTATAAATATGAATAGAAATAAACTTGAGCATTTGATTGGAATGGGGCCAGAATTAAGCCATGGATAGATTTGAGTAGAGACAAGAACTTCAGATGGAGAAAAATCCTACAGAAAAATTTATGGAAAGGAACTACCAGTAGGTCTCAGAAGGAAATGTCTGGGGAATGTCTCATGCTACCCTGCACAACATCAAGTAGGCTGATAAGTACCCTATCCCAAAAAATACCTACATAATTGTGCAGGTACTTTTTGAAACACAAGAACAATTATATTAAGAGATGACCCATTTCATTTAGTGATGTTAGCTAGATATGTAGTTTCTCAGCTATTTCAATAGATAACTGCTCTGATTACATATAAATAGAACAAAATGGATCTTCGTATTATAAGAAAGTTGACAAAAAGATATATATATATATATATATCTGAAAATAAAATATAAACTTTATTTTAACAAAATGTACACTCAGTAATGACCCCTTGAAAAGCTGGATGATTTTAGTTGCCAACAAATTTGACTTGAGGCATGCTGGCTACTGACCAACAAATAGGCATGCTGGCTACTTGACACATAGCCACAATTGTTAGGAGAAACATGACTTCACATGCATTTTTACATGTGAATATCAAGATCTTCTGATATTCCAAAGACAAAAGAGCCTTCTGGTTGACCAGTTTATTGAAATATGCTTTAAGACTTCTATATTTAAATAGCCAGGTCTTGTATAGAAACAATTTCCATATTTATAGGCTTGATTTCTAAATTTGAAATCTTCCTACATAGTAGTCAGTTCTTTTAATCTTTTTTATTCATTACTTTCAGGGTGTTGTTTAGTATTATGAATGATTTTTAACTCACCTTTAACACAAAAACTTTCAGTCACAAAATACCGTCAACTACCCAGGTAACAACAATACAGAAGACATTTGTAATGCATCTCAGACTTATATGTTTTATACTGACATCTGTATTTTAAACTTTTCAAAAGTTCCTACAAAACTTTTCAGATGGAAACTTTTCATTTAAAACAATGAAGACAAAAAATCATACAGTGCAAACAAAAAAATCATATTCTCATTTTAAAAATTATATGCTTATTTTCAGAGGACCTCAATGACTTGTCTGAGGTTGCAAAGGTCTCAGAGTCACCTGGCTTCATTCATTGGCGCTAAAATTATATATTGAAAAAGTAGCAACCCCACAAGGATGTTCAAAGGACAAATGAGACAAATATAAGAAAAAGCTTAGTACAGTGATGTGGGATGCCTTTCTGGGCACTGTGAATTATTATTGGATAATAAAGGAACTGTTTTGGCCTATGGCAAGGCATCTTAGAAGTAGGTCAGAAATCAGAACCTAGATAAAGGAGAAGAAGGGTGAAGTGAGACAGAGAGATATAATCCAGCTGCCCAAAAATCAACATGTAAAAGAAACACAGGTGAGCCATGAACCCCGTGGCAATACAGATTAATGGAAATGGGTTGAGGTAAGATGCCTAGCAATATGCCTAAGCCATAGACCAAAGAGTATGTAATTAATATAAGCCTTTGTGTGATTATTTGGGACTAAGCAGTACCCAGACCACAAGATGGTCCAAATCTCAGGGCTAGGCTGGTAAGGACAGGCCAGAAACTTTTACTACAGTACAAAAGTTGTCACCTTGCAGGGGCTTAATAAATGCTCAATATTAAAAGTAGTAAAACAAATTCAACTTGACCATCAATTATCACCCCTAACTATGTCTCTTGATTCCTTTGATATTGTGAATGTGCTTAGATCTGAAAATGTGTCAGACAGAACTTGACCCAATACTTCAGTCACTTGCCTGTGGCTCACTGAGTTCTTCACGGTATGATGGCACCCAGTGCTTACTGGATCCTTAAGACACAGTATTTGATTCACTTCACCAAGGATCTATGGAAGTGTGTTATTTGCCAGCAATCATGGACTAATGAAAACAGACCTGTAAGTGATTGTCTTTTAACAATCTATTGGATGATTGAATTCCTTCCAGTTTCTTACCAAGGGATTATGTAGACTCTTCCTAGTTCCCTTTAAAAATGAGAGGCTCACTACATTTGGTAGTAGGCATCCTATCACAGAAGGTTCTCTCCATGGGAGATTTTCTGTTAAACTGAGAAAAATTTTTTCACAATGCTTCAAATATTTTGTGGTAGCTAAATCAAATTCCATTACCTAATGACATTCTTTCAAAATGTGAAGACTGTTGCCACCCCATCAATCAAATTATTCCCAAGTCATTCAACCATTTCTTTTTCGACTTGGGGAAAATAGACATTCACATTTCTGGTTCCCCTTCTCTGAATGGCTTCTGTGTTTGCCTATTGTTCATTATATTCAATACCAACTAAAAATCATCTCAGCTATTACCTTCCTTGGTTAAATTCTGAGTTTTGAGCAAGGCAGAGTATGAATGAATAATATTTCTTCCTGCTATGCTTAAATTGGTCAGCTAACGTGTATGAAGTCAATTCTTATTCATTTAAGCATTGGGAAACATATCTGAGTGACATCTGTTTATTCCTTTACTTATATGACAAATTTTTAGAGGTAAAGGACTCGTACATATTAATATTATCCAAAGAAAGAAAATTAGTTCTTAAGCCAAATTAATTGAGTATATAGGAATTTGATAAATGTGATCTTCAGACACAAATTTCAGCTTGATTCCATGTGGTAAGTGCATTGGCACGTTTGGCTGAAGGGCAATGTCTTGTCAACTTGAATAATCACATTCATTTGGAGCTAAGTCTCTGCTACTCATGTACAGAGAGCATATATATATATATATATATATATATATATATATATACATATACATATATATATACACACACACACACATATATCCTAGTTGCTCACATCTGACCCTCCCCACCATTCCCTATCTACTTTCATGAACAAGTCATCAGACTACAAATGGTATATGAGGTACACATGTGATTTCAGTCACCCTGCTTAGCTTTTCTGCCATTCCCATTCATTTATGATTTTTCCTATGTGCCCAATATCTTCCTATGTTTCCTGTCACTGCCTCTGTAGATGGTCTTTCTCTTAAACTTCAGACATCCCCTGCAGTCGATCTCTCTCCATTACTATGCCTACCCTTCCTTATCAGCTGTAGTCATCCAGAACAGTTCCCAGCTTTCCCAAATGACCTGAAAGCTTCAGGTTTACATTGCAGAACCTCTGGTTAACTGTACAGAGCCATCCATCCTTCCAAGTTGTCCTCTGCATTAGTGGGTCCATGTTGGGGCTGTAGTCTACATTTCCTCCTTCCCAGGACAGCAGGGACCATTCCCTCCTTCCTTGCTTCTCATCACTTCCCTAATTCCTTTTCCTCCAATATCTTCTGTAAGCCTATTTTTGAATGTGATTTCTATACCAAACCTTATAGAAACGAATATTTTGTGCTCCCATCTGAGACCCACTGGGTAACAATTCTGAGCTCAACTATGAAGGCACACAAGCCTCTTCAATGTTTCTAATGCACGGATTTGAGAAGCCCTAGTCTCTATCACAGGAATTCTCAGCTTTTGCTCCTTCAAAGGAGATTTTCAAGATAACATGTCTGGATACCTCCCTAAACCAATAAACTCAGGTTCTTTGGGATTGGACCCAATTATAAACATACTCTTTTAAAAGCTCTGCAGTGGTTCTATGGGAACATCAGGCTTGTCACTAGCCTGTCTAGAAGTGTCCTGTCTTGGGCCTTTCTTTGTTCTTTCTGTCTTTTAAGCTCTGCTTTGGCTCTACACATGTCATTCATTTTTATTGTCTGTTTAATTCTTTAGGTCAACATAAAATGGTCATTTATTCTTCCCTGACCATTCTAACTCCAAGAATCCCAACCCTAAATACCTTCCACTACACGCTATTCTCTTTTGTTTTCCTACTTGTACCAATCTATAATTAAACTATTTTTTAAATTATTAAGTCATTGCTCCTGTGCAAAAATAAGCTCCAGGGGAAAAAAAAATCTTGTCCATGAAGAGACTGTTTGTTAACTCTTAACAGCTCCCTAGGCAGTACTAGGTTACACAGCAGCCTGGGATCTATCATTTGTCCTAAGGAACAAATACCATACTCAGTTAGCATGCTGATATCTGTGATTTTCATGACCTTGTTTTCCTTGATTCAGATTTCTTTTCTTCCCTTTTCATTATGTGCTGTTTTATGATTTTTAATATGCTCACAAAAGACCGGAGCATCTATGTCAATTTTTCCTCTCCAACAGTGAGCTCTTCTGTATATGAAGTCATGCGTGACTTGGTGACATCATTTAGTCATTCACATTGTAAAAGACCATGAAGTGGATGCAAAGCCTAACTGGAGCTGCCAAAGCACAGAGACCAAGCTGTGAGGCTTGTGGATGGAGTGTAAGGCGGCTACACAGGAGTGGGAACATCTGAAGTGAATTGACTTGAGAAAGGAAAGAGCTCTCCATCAATAGTTTTAAAAGCCATGGGACCATTGAAAGGATTGAGAGAATAGAAATAGATACAGGGAAGAACATATGGTTCAATACACAGATTGCATCATTTTAGAAAACCCAGGGTGGGTGTCTAATGCTTGTCTATAGCCTGAGAATGCCCAGACAGCTGCTGTTTCCAATTGCCCCTTTCTACTCCAGCACTTTTAATATCCCAGGTCTGGACAGAAATTCCTCTACACATCCCTCAGCCACTTCTTCTCTTTCTTTCTTAAGCTGTACACTGAAAGTAGCATTCACATCAGGGAATACTGAATAGCCGCAGGCAGCCTTTGATTGCAAGCAAGCTGCTACAGAATTCCTCTTTTATGATGTTACATTATCTATATGAGAGCAATCAGACCGATCAGCTGGAAACCCCTCAACACTGAGAAAGAACTGACTGGCTCACATGCTGCTTCTCCTTGAAATGTCTTGCTGGGAGATGGTGGAGTTCTTAAGCACAAATCAACATCTCCATCCCAAAGGATTGATCTGCTCTTTCCTCGAAGGGAATGCCTGCTGGCTTCACTAGATAGAGGTGGGCAGAGGACAGACCCCTCAGAAGATGATCTAAGATGCAAGGGGCAGGATGTGTTTGCTCAGACATGGCATCTTCAATTGTGCCTGATAGGCTTCTTAAAGAACCATGGATAAAATGACTTAGACACATTTACTCTAAGGTAAATTTTCAGACATCTAGGCTACCTCCAACTAAGCTCTGTAGAGATGTTCATTCCATTTCATTGTCCTTTGTCTTCACTGCTCTACCAATAAATCACCTGTTGTTGGCTTTCATTCTGTCTTCCATCCAAAGAATCAGCCCTTCCCAATACTTCACACTAGACCACTTGGATCTTGCTTGGCTCACTCCTTCCTTCCCTCTCCTGAACTATCCCAACTCCAAAATGTCCTTTGACCATTTTCTTGGTCCCATTTTCTTAAGGCAAAACAAAGAAGACTTTTGCTAGAAAGACTGTGATGTCCTAACTTACACTTTTGATAATGTGTGTACTAACAGAACTGTATCAGAAGAAGTCTCAAATTATAGTTCAAAGAGGAGAAGATGTTTCTAGAAGTGTTGGAGGTCTGAGAATTAGTGGGAAGACTTGGGCAGTAGACAAAGACAGAGCAAATGGTGATGTTGTCAGTAAAAAGAGAAGGACGCACAGTTATGCCCTCTCAAAATAGACCTCATTAACATGACCTAGTTTGCCACACTCCATGTCCAGCACCAGTATAGTTCATTATACAACTTCTGGAGCTGGAGTCACAAGCCAGATGGAGATGTAGGTGTGTGATGACTGGTATCAATGAGGAAGCAGATAAGAAGAAGCCTTTCTGTGCTCACAGAGAAAGAACTCAGATGACAAAGAAAGAAAGCATACAGACAGGAAACGGGAAGCACACAAATTCTGTTCTCTCTGTGCATTCTAAAGAGTTATTCATTTCGCTTTATGTGCATGAGTGCTTTGCCTGCATGTATGGCTGTATACCATGTGTGTGATGGGTACGGCAGAGATCAAAAGACAGCATTGGATCTCCTGGAATTGTAGTTATAGATGGTTGTGAGCTGTCATACGGGTGTTGTGACCTGAACCTGGGTCCACTGCAAGAGTAACAAGTACTCTTATTGACTGAGTCATTTCTCCAGCTCCTCTGTGAATTTTTTTTTTAAAAAAGCATTGAAATAATTTATAGACAGTAGCTTTGGTACAGTTCAGCTCATTTAACATATATTTCCTGATTGCCAATACATAATTAATAGCGATGATTATGAATTACTAATCAGAAGTGTTGAATGAACACTCATTTTGTATCATGTGTTCTACAAAGCATCTTACATTGGCTATTTCCATAGTAAGTTTAGCAAGTGTACCTGATAGGCGATAGGTATGCCAGCTGAAAAGCTCTGACTTAGAACACTTTCTTTTGACTACAGTCATGCTATATAAATATTTCAAACATGAATAATCTCAATTTTCCAACTCTAAAGCCCTTGACCCACAAAATTTCTGAATAGTTAATAATTGATTCTCAAAGTTATGAGGAGCCACTTCTGATGACAAATACCTGTATTTTCTTTCCCCTTAGTGAGAATGACAGCCTCCTCCCAGCCTGCCCAGTAGGTTGGTTTTACTATTGAAAGACTTGTATCTAAGCAACTCTTTTATTTTTGGAGAAAGTAGATGAATAAGAAAGCAAAAGGTTGTCAGTCTTCTTTTGGTATGTTCTAAATGCTCCAGAATCAGTAAGTTGTCATCCTGGTACAAAAAGCATAGTATTAGGAGGTGAGGCCTTTGGAAGGTGAACATGTCATAAGGATAGGACTGACATGAATGGTGTTAGTGTCCTGTTGTAATGGTGCCAGAGAACTCCCTTGCTGCCTACTACATAAGAATGCATGCAAGAGTTAGAATTAGAATGTATGAATTAGAAAGGGCCTGCATGTACTCTAGGTCTAATTGTATCTTGATCTTGGACTTATAGACATGTGGGCAAGAAATGGATGGGGGAATGGGGTGGGGCGAACCTGGGGCAAAACTGGGAAGAGAGGAGGGAGGGGGGAACAGTGGTGGGTATGTTAAAAATTTTTAAGTAAAAATTTTTTTAAAACATATGTGAGTAATAAAGCCATCCAGTTTGTGGTGTTTGATTATAGAAGTCCAGATCTCATTAGCAACTTCTTACATTGGAGTAAGATGAGAATTTAAATCAAACTGTCCAAGATCTGACTGGATATAAGGAGCAAAACCTCCAATTTAGGGGGTTCGACAGCATAGATGAAGGTTTTCATGAAAACAGATGTCAAGCCTCTGTTCCTCAGTAGACAAAGTCAGCCATGAATGCTACAACTATCATGTAGAGATGAAAATGTACATATATTTACACCTGTGCATTTCATGGCTTACAGAGACCAAAGTGCTTAAAAGCAATTCTAAGCTTTACTGCACCTATTCAAGAAACGACTGACAGCCTGGTTGGTTGGTTGCTTTTCCTTAGTTATGAAGGCTGACCTAAGTAAGGCTCAACTTACTGAGATCTTTTAAAAGAAACTATGCACAGTCTTACAGAATATAAACTACTATCACTACGGAAAAACTGCCCCCATTCTGCTATGGCAATTGACAGAGCAAGCACACACAGAGTATGATCTATGTCCAACCTTTCAGTGATCTGGGAAATGTGGTAAGTCAAGAAAATGGCCTCTCCCTCATGGTGTACTGTTGCAAACAAAATGTGTTAACTATAATACAATCTTTAATTTGATAAATCATTCTGAAGATTATTCTTAATGAGTATCAAGGTATTCATATGAAAAGTAATCCAACTAAAACCCATGAAATCTGGTATGTTCTTTAATTTCAATGCCCTTCACAAATAAATCTCAGGAATAATTGCACTAACATTCCATTGTGTGTTTTGTGAAACAAAGTTCTGTTTGGAAACTTCACATTTTCCTTTTTCATTTCTGATGGAGGCTTAATAAGCATTATTTGTAAAAAGCGAAATGATTTGTTTAGATTATAGTGAACACCACTTTTAACCTAATAGACCCCTTTTAATGGGGAGAATAAATTGTCTGTTACATAGAGATGAGTTATTCTGATTTTGTAAAAATGCCATAATACTCTGAAAGCATTAAGGGAGTGCAAAATGACATTAATTCACTCAGTAACGTTCCAGAACACTTGGTTCAATATGAATATATACATATGAAAAATAGTGATTTATAGAAGTTATATACTATCTTAATTACCCTAAAAGCTTTCAAGAAACTCTCCACAAATGTTCTTTTTCTAAAAAAAACCCCTCTAATATATATGATACCCCATTAACTTAAAAAATAAGTATTATAAATAGGAGTTCTATGTATGCAATGGGGAAAAAGTGAAGGAAAAAGGTATGTTTAAGTGAGGAATCACAAAATAGTAAGCAGAAATAGATTTCAATTTTCTTTCTCACTTTACTTTATATCCCAAGGTCTATTCTACTATAAAACTGCATGGATCTAATAATGCAAAAATGATTTAGAAAAAATAATCTTGCCGAATAGAGAATGTCAGCCCTGGAGGTACATGTCACCTACCTCCAATGAGAGACAGAAGCTGAACAAGCACAGTCTTTCTAGATGCAAATCAGCAATTCTGTGCTTTGCATAAGGAAGGCATTTGCTATTTATTTGTTTATTTCACTTATAGGCCCAGAATTAAAGTTATATCATTAATCCCATATGTCTGATTTCAGAAAACCCGGCAAGAAGATAGATATGCTATCTCAAAACAAATGCACGATGTTAGTTTTCTGCAGTTGGTTCCATGATTTTGAATCAGAGAGTATAACCTGGCTTTGGATTTGACTTCAGGATCACAGTATCTCCAAATGTAATGCAATTCCTTATATCTGAGTAAACTTTTGTAATCTCTAACTAGCTTTTCAAGGCAGCAAGAAATTCAGAAAAATTAAAATTCCTCACAAGAATTCCTGAAATATGATTATGTTATATAGTTCAGTAGCTAGCTCTATTCTAAATGTCATGACATAGATGTATAATAAAGTTATGATAAACTTTACTCATATTCTTATTATATTTTAAACTTTTATATGAAGCTTCAAAATTAAACAAGCCACAGACATAATTCTGTGGATAAATATCTCTCTGTGCATGCATAAGGACCTAAGTCTGAATCCTCAGAATGCTGTAAAGTTTGATGTGGTAATGGTGGTACCTATGAACTCAGCACTAAACAGGGAGATAGGAGACAGAGACAATTCCTGGAATTCATAGGTCAGGTAGTCAGGCTTTTGCTGTGGAAGATGAAGGAGGTGGGGAGGGGGCGGTGCCTCAAACAGGGTGGAAAGTGAGGACCAACTGTTAAGACTGACTCTCGGTTTTCCAATCAGGCACACCATGACATGTATGCATACACATTTAGACACAGGAACACAGGTTTGCTCTTTTCTGAAGGGAAATGGTGGAAGAGTGTATTTGGGAGAGAAGGAGGAGGGAGGGAGGGGCTGGGACAAGTGGAGGGACAGGAAACTGTAGCTGTGATGCACTGTATGAGAAAGGAATAAGTAGTAAAACAATTAGTGTAAATATAACAAGTTTTCAAGTAACTAGTAATTTTATATACTTACTTAATATACATTTAATAAGATACCTGCAAAATATTCTTAGAGGCTCACATAACTAAGTTGTACTATTAGAAGTAGCAAAGTGGCCTTTGGGAAGAGGCAGTCCCTCATAAAATAAGATTTTTAGGGAAGCTATTAAGATAAGACTGAGCCTATCCCAGCACTTTCTATCACTCTGCTGGAGTTGGGGAACCACTGTTTAAATACCAGCTACATAACGAAAGGCTCCTGTGTCTTCACCAACTTTGAAATGTGTGACAAAGGAGACTCAACATTAAGAGGAAAAGAATTTCCATCGAAATGAACTAAATATGGCAATTGGCCACACATGCTAAGCTTGTCCTTGGTCTCATGTTGTTCACTAGCATGAGGTCTTGATGAATAGAGAAATACACTATAAATAAGGACTGAAGGTATTCAGAAGTGTGTAATACCCAGGATGTGACCTAATCTGAGGTGTTAACACATAATCATGAGTAGGAAGATATCCACATGGGGCCTAGGGTTGAGAGAAGACCTGGGGTGTACACTGGAAACCTATCAAGCTATCTAATAGAGTCAAGCATGATAGGGAAGATGGCTGTTCAGAGTGGATGTTCCACTGGAAGTAATCTTTTTTGTTTTGTTTTGTTTTTTTAACTAATTAATTTTTATTAACTTTATATTTATTCTTTGTGTCTTTCACATCACACATCTCCCTGTCCCTTTGTATCTGCTGTCTTTCTGCCCTTGCAACCTCATTCTCCAATAAAATAAAATTTAAGATTAAGAAAAAGAAAAATAATAATTTCATAATGGAAGCTGTGCTGTGACACAGTAAGTCACACAGCAAACTCTTTTACCCATACATCTTTACTTGTGTTTATTTCAAAGTCATTGATCTGGTTTGAGTCTTCTGGTTTCTGCTATACCATCAATGCTGGGCCCTCATTGGAACTCCTTTTGGATACCCTGTTGTTGTCCTGTGTCACGGAGATCCTACAGCTTTTGGCCTGAAAGGCTGGCCTATTTAAGAGTTCTAGCAGATCATAGATGGCGTGATGTTGGGATGGGACAACTCATAACCATGGTCCTGGGCTTGAGTAGTTGCAGGGTTGGTCAACCAATCAACTCTCCCCTGTCTTCACCACCAGCATGAGCCCTCCAGAACTGCCCTAGCTAGTTTATCCCTTGTTGAGCAAGGGGGAGGGTCAGTTCACCTGCTTTCATTCCCTCAGTGGCAGCTCTCCCAGACTTACACCTTTAGGTTCAGCTCTTCTGCATTGTCCACCTGAGGTGCAGGGGCCACTCTCCTATGTGCTGCAGCTGGTAAGGGGCAGGAACAGCTCTCTCTCACTCTTATGACCTCAGGACCAGTTCTCTAAGAGGTAGTAAGAGATGGGAGGGGGATGCATCTGTCCTGAACCTATACCATATGGTGATATGGCAGATAAGGAGCAGAGACTCACTTCCCACACTTACCTTCTCAAGCAGTTCACCAGCCTCCACCTTCCACCCCATCAGAAGTTTTTGCTCTACTGTGCTGCCTAAGCAAGACATAGGGCCCACTTTCCCAAATCTTGCAGCTGCTAAGGAGGAGAGTCAACTCCTTTGGGTACCATAGGTAATAGGAGTAATTGTAGTATAGGTAGGGCATCTTCTTTTTTTCTTCACCACCACATGGCAGTTGAGGTGAGTATGGCCAGCCATCCTGCTCCGCTTGAAGAGATCTTAAGGGATGTGTCTGTGTATAAGGTGCAGACGCACAACCAAGCATAGTAAGCCCCCATACAGAAGAGTATCCTGTAGTGCAGCTAGGATCCTAAAGTAGATTGAAAAGGATGAGCATAAAAAGAGATGTCCCCAAGTGAGATTTTAGAACCTGAGCAGTATGAGGAGGGCAGTGGTCTGATGGAATATCTGGCACTGGGAGAAACAAATGGAGAAAAAAGAATTTTCTTGAATGGTGAGGGTGAGATTGCTCTTCATTAACTGTCAGAAACTAGGGGGGTAGGAGTGTGGTGGACCCTGGACAGTACAGCAGGAGGGACAGAGAACTGGTTAAATACATCAATATATCAAAGGTCCTAGGAACCAGGTTTCTCACTGGTGGGTAAACATCTATAAATATAAGGAAAGAATGGAAGTGAATCCTATGCTGCTGGAAGAGAACTGGACAAAGGATTGTTTTGGAAACATGCTTTTCAATCTATACTATAGATTTTTTTTGTGTGTGCTCATGGATGTGTGCAGTATACCATGGTTTAGATGCCACATGTCTGTGTTCTGTACTTCAGGTGCCGAACAATACTTTAACAAGCTGTAAAGGGGCAGCATCATTGGTTTGGTATCTAAATATCATAATCCACTAACAGGGACAGCAGATCTCCAGCAATCCAGTTCCTGAATGGACCTGGGAGTAAACTGTTCCAGAAAAGATGTGCCCAAAGAATAAGAGGAAATGACAGAAACCACATGGAAGGCATTTTACTGACTAGAGTAGAAGTAATTTCCAGCCTCCATAATTGCACAATCAATAGCCAAAGTAGCTATAGAGAGAAAATACAATGTTAGAAATTACCAAATACAAAGAAAAACAGTGATTTTTTTGTGCTAACCATGCAATGAGCAACAAAAGTATCTTTTAACATATAAATAAACACTACTCAAAATAATATAAAAAAGAGGAGAAATGGTTAAAGAAATAAAATCATTATGGATATAATTTCAAACATAATAGATCTTTCTACACACTTAAGAGAATCCTATAAATGTATGCCAATGAATTTATGGAATTAACTGGGATAGTTCACAGAAAACTGATTACTGTTTGTTGTACATAACATGTATATGAAATTATTAGACAGGCTATAGCATGGCTAGAATTGGCTAGTAGCAAATGTTTTTTACACACAACAGAACAATGAGTTTGATAGTATCATTTTCTCACTGAGCCTTTGAAGAATATGTTATTCTATCTTTCTTGAATTGTTTGTGGAAGTGGAATGAGAGCAAGATCCATTCTTGCAGAAGCAAAATCCAATATACTCTTGATGCTTAAATCTGGCCACAGAGACTACAAGAATAAAAGAAGACTAATCTCACTATGTTCATAAAGCATAAAATCTAAATAAAACATGAGAAAAAGAGAAAAAAATTGTAGAAGAATAATGCAGAATACCAAGTACTTTGTCATAAAAACCTACATGTGCACATGGTACCTACATAGAAGGCATATGACCCATTATTCAGAGAGAGCTGCAATGATATTATATGGCAATTCAGTAATGTAGTTCTCTATACTGATGGGCTAGGAAGAAGAAAACATGCATAGCCATCTCAAAGACTGTGGGAAAGATGTTGTTCAGTCTAATGCCCTTCTGATGAAGTCATTGGGAGTTACTAATAAAAAAATGCTGCTATCTCTAGCAAATTTCATCTGCATCAAATTGTGCTGATTATCACATGTCTATGATGTTATAGAGTCAATGGTGAGACAAGGATGCTGAGATCACTTCTAGTCAACCTTTTCCTGGTTGTCCTTTCTAGGCAAATAAGGAAAAGGGCTAGAGTATGACAAAGGGGTAATTTTTAATGAACAAAATTAAAGTAAAAAAACTACAAGCAAGTATAATAAGAACTTTCCTATGTGTTCCTGAAACTTGGTCAATAAGTATAGAATACAATAAACTAATTATCACTTAAAGTATTTTTTTTCAAATAGATGGTGAAATAATATCAACAAAATGGTAAGATATTTGAGAACAAATCAAACAGAAAATCAGCAAAATGGAGGCATATTAAAAAATAAAATTGCAGGTTCCTAGAGAACACCAGGCAGGCTAATCAGCCTTGAGAATACAGACATCAAGCATCATAAGGAGTTCATTCTTTCCCATTCTAGTGCACATGTTGGCATTTCCTACAACAGTCTCAATGTACTTTTTCATGGATCCAGAACAATGATTGTGGAAATTGATACTGAAAATTAAATATGCAACAGCAGTCAAGACAATTTTAAAGAATAAATAAGGGTCAGGCATGATGGTACAGACCTTTAAACCTTGTGCTTGGGAGGTAAAGGCAGGCAGATCTCTGTAAATTGAGGTCAGCCTAGTCCACACATAGTGAGTTCCTGGACAGCCAGAGCTACCCAATAAGATCCTGTCTCAAAAATGAATGAAATAAAATAAGGACAAATAAAGATATGGGATTTAATTTTTTAAGAAACTCAATATTTCTCAGAAAACTCAGAATTACTCTCCCCAAGGATTGAGCAATACCATTATTGAACATATACCCTAAAGATGCACATTCACACCCCAATGGCATTAGCTCAACTATGTTCATAGCAGCATTATTCGTAATAGCAAGAACCTGGAAACAACCTAGATGCACCTCAACTGAAGAATGGATTAGAAAACTGTGGTACATCTACACAATGGAGCACTACTCAGCAGTAAGAAAAAAATGATATCCTAAAATTTGCAGACAAATGGATAAATTTGGAGAACATTCTCCTGAGCCAGGTATCACAAACCCAGAAAGATAAGCAGGGGATATACTCATTCATTAGCGGACTCTAAACAAACAGCAAAAAGCAAAACATGTCCAAGCTGCAAACCACAACCATTGAACAGCTTGGGATCTGAAACACCTTGGACTGGCACCTTGGATCCCACTTCCTCCAGAGGAACACCTGACCCAGTCTTGATGTTGGGGTGAGGAAACTGTATCTGCCAGGAGTGGATGCTGAACTAAGTCATATTGGGACCTTGGGACCTCCTGCCCTTGCTGTGGAGGAGATAAAGAGATGTGCAGAAGAGAGAGTGGCTGGAAGAGGTGAGAGGGGGAAGGGAGCTTGAACAAGGATATACACGGATAAAAAATATGACTTTATTCATAAAAAATAGACAATTAAAAAAATAAAATAAAATACATTTGATTGAGATCAAGGGACACATCTCTTATTGTTAAAATAAAGCTATATCCAATAATAATAATAACAATAATAAATATAATAACACATATGTGTTAGTAACTGTGTTCCAACCAAGTCTCTGAGCTCTTTACATGAATCTTCTGCTGAATTTTTTTTCTATGGCTGGCAGAGAGAACATGATAAAAAAAGAAACAAAGAATTTTGTTTAATTATTTTTGCATAACGGACACAGCATGGATCCACTTTACCCAGTGTAAGGGCAATGCCTCTTCTATATACTAAGTTCTTGCATATGACTGCTTTGTCTGTAGGCTTTTAATTGGAGTGCAAATGTCTTATAGTATATCATCTTCAAATTAATTTAGGGGATTAAAAGAGGGATATTAAAAATACTCTCTTTAAAAATATTTAATTGATTTTCTTTGTAAACTGTGATAGTAAAGCATCTCTTTGCTAAAAAGCACACCAGGCAAAAACGTACAAATAGGACCACACTAAAATCTTCCCATGCCAGCATAGTGAAAAGTGATAGTCAGACAGTGGAAGAAATTATTGACAATGAGAGCACAGAACTAGTACCGAACTTTAAATAGCACCCAATTTGAAAATAATCTTCTACACTGATGAGAAAAACACAATCAACCATGGAGGGAAATGGACAAAAGCCCACAGGCCACTCACAAGAAAGTGTCTGAAGGCTGTGTGACTCTTACAAGATATCAGGGAAATGCAATTCAGACATACCTTGTCACTTTATCTCATAGCAACTGGTTTAGCAGAATACATTTAAGTATAAAAACATTAAAACTTGATGAACAAGTAGAAATACAGAAAAGCAGTCGTGATTTCTAAAAGAGTAAATTGTTACTTTTCTTCCGAACGCAATATGGCAATATCTAAAAAATTAAAAATACTCTTAGGGTAGATCTATATTTCTGGAAAGTACAAGGAAATTCTTGCACGTGTATATCAACTATTTAGACAATAGATGCCCTTGAAGCCATGGTTATAATTTCTACAATAATGGAAATATATATTAAGAAAACCTTATGCACACATGAGAAATAATAATAGAACATTACACAGCAGTACAATTGTACTTAAAAAATACACACAGTGGTTATAGGGAAAAACAAAACCTAAAACCTGCAGAAAAATGTATATCTCATAAAAACATAAATTCTGTCATAGCAAAATATTTTATTATCTTGAACATTGGTTACTGGGCATCTGAGGCTCTTGGTATCATTTTTGCAATTCTTCATTTATTCCCATACTTACTAAATTCAGGAAAAATGTATGACTGCCATCTTCTTACTATACCCTTTATTCTGTATAGGTTGAGATGGTGCATATTGATGAAGGATCACAGTTTGCTCACTGGTGTATTTCCTTTCGAGATTCCTTGTTAATTCACAACTAAACTGTCAGTTTTGGAGTCACTGTCTGAAATCGATAAATGGCAGGTATCCAGAGACTATAGTCATGAAGAAATTAATTTTCCAAGAAAGTAGCCATGGTGAAAAGAAATCAATTTGAACCCCAGTCTATAATACCTCCCGAGGTTCTAAATATTGTCTGTTATAATGGAAGTCCCAAATGAAAGTGATACACAACCCACATCCAGAAGGCCAGGCATTATCTTGGCAGCATGTGACTGGAACTATTAATATGGTTAAATAGTAAAGCAAACATTACTGACTCATAACTCATTACTCTACTAAATCATAAGAAATTGGAAGTTGTGTGGCAAATGACAAACATTTGCTTTGGAGGAAATACACATTATTTTCTCATTTCTTTGATCTTATTCTGCAGGTAGACAGCTCCAATTACCGAGCTTCACTCTGATAGTTTGCTTCATGTTAAGCCAAGTAAAATAGACAGAAGCTACATAAACTGACAATTTTTTACTATGCTACATTTACAGATTTTTATACGATCTCAGAGGGGGGAGCAGCTATACTATTCGTTGGAGAAGATGTGTGTGGACCAAGGGCATAGAGAAGCAGGATTCATTTTTCATTTGACATGAGATGCTAGGAATGCATCAACATCAGTATATGGTCCTGAAAACTATGTAATGCAATGGCTGAGTCTATGGTTATACAAGGGGTAGGATACACCTGATTTCCTACTGACCCCTACTCTTCAGGGGACTGAAATTCCAGTCTTGATAGAACCAACAGGAAAAGAGCTTTTTAAGTTTAAAAAAAAGTTGGGGAGGAATAATAACCAGTAATAGAGTAAAGAAGGCTACATATAAATTATTATAGAACAGTATTTTACCATATTGAGCTACAGAAAACATTTATGTATTTCCATGTGTGATAAAACCTATTGTGAAAAAAGTGGTGTGTATACCTTGAATTTTTTCAGTATAATTCATTAGGAAGTCATTAGCAGTCAGCCCTCAAGAACTAATCTTATCTTTAAAGTCTTTCTTAATATGCCTTTGTCTCTTTCCATCATTGGTAATTTCACAACATTGAAATGGAGATTGCAGGAGTTAGGGTCAATGAGATATTTGTTAGGAGAACTAGGAAAAATATAGTAATTAAGGAAATGTGGCAATTCAATTAAAAAGTAGCTTCAATTAAAAGAAACCTTTAAGACAATTTTGTTTCTCTAATTTGTGGCACTCAGCCTTTGCAAGAGGATTAGTCAAACTTGAACTGGAGACCTCAGCATCTACCATCATTCAGTTTGGCATTTATTTCAAACCTTTTTGATTAGGTACATAAACCTTCCAGTGTTCTTCATTCTAGAACAACAGCATCTCCATCTGTAAAGAATGTCCATTTTGGGTTATTTTATTTTCTATTAAAGATTTATTTTTATTTTGTGTAGCTGTTTTGTGTGTATGTTATGTCACTTCATGTGTGCAGTACTGGTGAAGACCAGAAGATAGCAACAGAAAACCTGGACCTGGGATGACAGATAATTTTGAGTTTCTTGGGTGCTAAGAACTGAAAACTTTGCAAGAATAGTAAGTGCCCTTAACCACTGAGCCATCTCTCTAGGCCCTCATTTTATTATTTGAAATTATTTGTTCTAGATTGTATATCTTTTCAGCTTTCTCAGTCACACTCTGGGGAATGTCAGTAGAAATAGGAACAAAGAGGTATACTGATATTTCTATGTCATAACTAACAAAAGCTGCATAAAGAAACAAAACTTTCTCTTTTCTAATGTTACTAAATTCAAGGTTCCTAGTGGAAAAGCAAGAGAACCATAATCTTGAAGTTCCTGCAAACCACATACCCATAAGCCTTTGCAAATCTCAGAACTATTCATCCTGTTATCCACTGGTGAGTATTTTCACCATGACACAAAGTCACAAAGTCCCTGGGATGGTTGATTGCAGGCAGGTGCAGTGAATAACCAATGGACTCACCAGCTGAGCATTGGCATTAAGAAGTAGATTGCCACCTGTCGGGTCCAATTTCGCCCCAAAGACAAGCCAAGCAACCAGACTAAAAACAGCTCCAATGCAGCATTTTAATAATGGCATCAACTTGTCACATAGTGATCTGGATTTCTTTATGTTGCTCTGTCTCATTTGTCTGTCATCAAAGGGGTACAGCATTCTCTAACGAATGTCTTTTCTTTTGTTTACCTCAACTCTAATCAACAAATTTTATAAGTTCAATTATTTTAAACAGTTTATCTACAGAAAAGAAGGGGGGATGTTTCCCTGAGATGCTAATGAACAACTCATTCTGGTAAGAAAAACTAACACAATCAAATCTGAGGTACAGGGTCTGCTTCCTAATAATCAGTGCTCTTGGGTTCCATGTAGCAAAAACCAAATAAAAAGCTATACAAGCCCCAAAGCTTATTATTGGATAGAAATAGTCCCAGCCTCAGGCTCTCTGGCCATGATCAGATGTTAGTGATCCAGTGTGCCTTTTCCCAGCTGGGCTCTTGACTCCAGACTCCCCTACAATTGTAGGCCTGGAGCCAGATTCACAGTGTGTCATGTCTCCACCCTCACCATGTATTCCATGTATTCCCCTCTTTTTTTTAATTTATATAAAATTACATCTTTCTCTCTGGCCAGTGACCCTATTTCTAAGGCTCACCAGTGTGTGATATGCGCACAACTGGGGTTTTAGTAGTCTTACTGCCCTACAAAACCCGCTACAGAAGATCACCACCTTGTCAGTTGTTTGCTCCTTTTATGACCAAGAACCCACCCACAAAGTCTGCCACAAGTTTTATAAAGATGCACACACCTAGACAGAAATTGTTTCAGAGACCCTGACAGGGTTTATTTAAAATCCTTTTCACCTCTACCTCATACAGTTATTATCACCCAAGTTCCTGGGAGAGAAACAAAAAAGTCTAATCTTGGAAATGACTTAAGCCTTAGGTAATATTAACTTAGAAAATATTTTCTTTTTCTGCTAGAATGAGCATAGACATATACAAAACTCAAGTCTTTTGCCTTTTCTCCCTTGATGCCAAGGAAATAATTTTTATTTTGAACAAGTATTAGCTCCCTGATGGTCTAGTGGTTAGGATTCGGCACTTTCATCACTGAGGCCTGGGTTTGATTCGTGGTCAGCAAAGCCTCTTGAACAAGCTATTAATTTATATATTATCCTACCTATTGGTATTTTTTTAGTCTACAACACAATTAGCAAGTCTGTGCTTTTTGCTTGCCAAACCTTCCTTTTTTTTTTTTTTTTTTCCTAGCTTGCATCTGCTGAAGGATACTTTGGGTTTGAGTTTTCTCATCACATTGCTGCTTTTTGAAAATTTGTCCTGGATGTCACGACCTTGAACTAGCCATGTGTTCTATGCCATGTTTGAGTTGCATTTAAAATAGTTTGATTTTGTTTAGAGTAAGTGGTTCTTTGAGACAACTATTCTGAAGAAGTACATGGAAATGAAAAAGCCAAATGAAAATCATGATTAGAAAAAAAAAATAAAACAAGTGTCAAACACAAGCATTTTGCCCTTCAGCCAACTTAAAAAAAATTCTAAGTGCCGAGGGGAGAGAGTAGGGGCCAGGAGATAAAGACAATGAAAAAATTCATCTCTTTAGTTAAAACCAACTTGTAGAAAGGGAATCTTAATAATTTCTCTATGAAACTCTTTCTGGTTTGCTTTAACATTTTCTGAGGCTCATGTTGACCCCACTACAGGCATTCTTCATTTATCCCTAAGATTCTCCGATTCTCCAAACAACTTGTGGGGTAAGAAATATATATATATATGTATATATATACATGTATATATGTATATATATATATATACACTTAGTCCCAAATAATCACACAAAGGCTTATATTAATTACGATGTTCAGCCTATGGCTCAGGCTCATTACCAACTAGCTCTTACAACTTGACTCATCCCATACTTTTTTATCTATGTATTGCCATATGGCTCTGTGGCTTTACCTGAGTCCCTTTCTATCCTGCTTTCTGGACAGCAGCCTGCAGCTTCTCCTTGTCTCTGCCCTCCTTTCTTTTTTATCTCTGTTTGGATTTCGTACCCACCTCTAAGCTGCCTTGCCATAGGTCAAAACAGTTTCTTTATTAACAAATGGTAACCATGTATATTCACAGCTTACAGAAAGACATCCCACATGTCTTCATCTAAAATTTCTTGGAAAGTAAAATATTCATGACTAAAGAGCAGCATGAAGTGGAATTGAATCTTTACATGTTATTCTCATTTGGGGAACAGGAGCTAGGAAGGCAGACTAGGAGGGTTGAGGTTGCAAACTAAATAATGAAGTGATAATTGTCAAGTGAGATTAATGATGTGTTACTGAATAAAGTCAGGATCGGGGACAGATTCTCCTCAATGGTACTGGCAGATGCTCTTTACACAGTAGTGGAATATATTATTTCAGGGTTGCCTGGGTTTTAACTCAGTTCTGACGACTTGTTACCTTTAAGAAAGTTAGTTAACATTTTGATGCCTCCATGGAAACACATGCCTTAGTTCTGAAAATTCAGGTAGGAAATGCTTGACAAGAATGTGGAATAGCATGACTGTAGATGACCAATGTTTCATCATATTTGTTAGAAATGATAATTATGGTGAAAATGGTGAATATTTTTAATAACTATACATTCTGTGGCTATATGTAGATTACTACTAATATTTTTTATGATGGGACATATTATGTAAAATGTTTTTTGTGTATATAACAATGACTTGACATATGTAAAAATAATTGTGATACATTTTCATATGCTTGCATTAACATAAAAGATGGTGCTATGCTATAAAATATAATTTTATCTATTCGGAATTCCAAATTTAGGGATTAGAGTGCCAATCTATAACATTTGTAGTCAAACCAAGCCAACAGAGGGCTTGCTTTGCAATTTGAACAACCTTACTATGTTTAATTTTACAATACTTTTACATCCCAGGAAACTAGAGTATAAATTGATACAAAGTTAAACACATAATCTGCTGAATAAGTGAAGTTATTTATTGAATATTCTCAAGAAAAGACAGATAATTCCTTCTTTCATATAGATTAAGCATTATATAAGTGTAATGACATTTCTATCATCGTATGACTATGCAATGTCTTAGTCTAAGGGATGGAATATCTAAATTTAATGCTGAGAGTTGTCCCGGGGATTCTGAATGCAACAAAGCACTGGGACAAGTGCAGAACATGTGGTTAACAAGCTGGAGGCATTTGGATACATCAATGCTTCTTTGTCATCTATCTAATATAACTGGAAGCTGAGTTATATAATGTTAGAATGGACCCTCCCCATTCTAACATTAAACAGCAACCTGGAGTGGGAGATAGTTAAGACAGACACCAAGTGTGATTGAGTAAGGAGATTTTGCTGTCCATTTTGTTATGTGTTTATGTGTTTATTGGGATCATTTAAAAACATTATTTCGAAATAGTAGTAAAAATTTCAATGTCTATTTTTTATTTCTTTATAGTTTGGGGTTTCATTTCAGGAAGGCAATGACAATAACCTTAAAATAATAATTAAGAACAATATAGCTAACTGAAGACTAATTATATGTCATAAAACACCAATGAAATACAGTGGGTTCATGATTAAAATTAGCACTTCTCTTCATCCAACATGGGTAATCTAATATATTATTTTTGATTTGAAATACAAAAAAATACCTATAATATCCTTGTCTGGATGTTTCAGTCTCAGCACAAAGGAGCCTAAGCTCACAAAAGCTACCAGATCCCATTGAATGAAATGAGGATTGCTTAGAGGAATCAAGTCCTGGAGAAGTAAGCAATGCAACTTTCACTCTTTTTGGCATGTTTCTTGGCCTATGGAAGAGCCTTTTTTCTAAATAAGTGGGGCTCTATCAGTGGTACAGGAAGCTGAGCACTGGAAGATTGAACTTTTGGAGCAGCGGGGGCAGGAAAAGAGGTTGTTTGAGGGTAGAAAATGCGTGAACAGGTTCTAAAGGCAAGAGTAAAAGGGTAGTCTACTTCTGGACCAGAACCTGTGCAGGTTTTAAGGTTTATACATGGATGCAACAGGCATAAACTTTATGCAAAGTCGAACTCAGGCCAAAGGCAGACGAGATAAATTGTAGTCTGAACCCAACTGAACAAATGTTACGCTAAAACATAAATCTCACAATTCTCTAGAGAAGTTGAAGTCTCTAGGAATACAAAGTACAATGCAATAACATGAACAAAGTCCAAAACAAAGAGCCAGAAGGATGCGACCCATTTCCAGGGAGCTGGCAATCTAAGCCGGATTAAATTAGCATGAAAAAAATGAGATCAAGTTATAACATGCAATTAAATAAATGTGTCAGGTGGGTTAATATTATGTTTTAGATACAAAGTGTCCCAGCAAAAGTTCATAGGTAGAAGGCATGATCCTTAGCTTATGGAACTGATTGTTGAAAAGTGGCTGAGTCTTAAGGGCAAGGTTCACAATGGATGGCATGGTTGGGAGGTGAGAAAGCTCTTAGAGGTGGGGCCTAGTTGGAGGAAGAAGTCTGTGGGCTCTCTCATGTCCTGGTCCGTTCCCATCCCTACTCTCTGCTTCTTGGCTACCAGAGATAAGCAGCATCCACGGTTGTATCCTTTCCACCACTATGTTCTCCCTCACCACAAGCCCATCACCATGGAGCTGCTAAAATCTCTATAATTCGAGCCAAAAATCAATCTTTTTTTAAAAAAAACCTTTTCCTTCTGTATTTATCACAGAGACGAAAACAAATGAGCCAGACTAATATGGGTAAGGTATGTTTAGATGTGTTTGCATAAATATTATCTTAGTCTGGATAGATAATATACATAACAATGTAACAAATACTAAAACATACAGTAAGTAAAACTAAAATGTGAATATCGAAAGTAGAATGTTAAAAAGCATTTAAATTACAAAGACGAAACAGAGGAGAAGAATGGAACACTAAAAGACAACCAGAAAAGTTTAAGTGTTGGACTTAGCCAAAAGCACCAATAACGATATTAAATGTTCTGGAGCTTCAACTCCAGCTGAAAGGTAGAATTAATTAGCACAAGGTATAAACTTCAAGTTTCTGATCAGAAATGAATTTCAGATATAGAAGCACAGACAGGCTGAACATGAATAATGTCTAACCACAGAGATCTGAATACTATCATCAACTATCTTGCCGCACGTGACATTCATATGTGAGCACACACGTAAGTGCCAATACATGTAAGTAGAGGCCCAAAGACAAGTTATCTCCTTCATTGTGTGGATTCCAGGGATTGAAATCAGGCTATCAGGCTTGGTGGCAAGCACCTACACTGGCGCAGCTGTTTTACCAGACTCCTTGCCATCTTCTTCAATGCCCATAGTATTTCATTGTTTAGATCATGTTTTGATGCAGCAAGGCATTCAAAGCCAATTTCCCATACAGGAACAGTGTCCTGCACTTCACTTGAGGACTGTCTGTGGTCAAGCTTGTTGTCTTTCACATACTAACAAACCCACAACCAGAGAGATTTAATATCTTGTGGTTTTCCCAGAGATGACCTGTTCTAGGCCCCTCAGGTCTGAGGTCAGTTAAGACAAAAATAAATGCTCCAAGGGCCTGCTTCATCACTGAGTTGCACTTGTGAGGCAGGGTTAAATCAAATATAGGATGGTGGATAATAGTGATTGATAATGTCATAGGTACTAGAATAACTTAATAGGCAATCTTTCAGGCATATCTGAGCAGGATTCTAGTCTCAGCTGATTGAAGTGAGAAGCCCCACCCAAAAGGCACTGTAGAACAGCCAGGGACCCAGACGTAAAGGACACAGTAAGCTGGGCAGCAGCATCCACCTATCTGCATGCTGAGGATAGATGCAGTGTTTTCAGGGGCTCCAAGCATCAAGGGCTGTAAGCCAGACTACGAGCCTGAACAAATCCTTTCTTTCCTAGGCTGGTTTTGTGGGTTATTTTGTTCCAACAACAAGTAACTAAATGTGTTGTCTTTATCAATGCTGCCCCTCTACCCTCTAAGGCTCAGGGATCTATGTGGAAGACAGGAGAGAGATTGGAAGAGCCAAAAGTGATCTCTGACTCCAAGGATCTCTGACTTCCAGACACAGCAGGATTGATGTTCACATGAAGGCACAGAGACTGTGGAATCTTGTAGAAGACCCGCGCAGGTACAAGCCACTGCTGAAAGGGAAGTGAAAACAGGTTCCCAACCCTAAACAAGCAGCTATTTGCATTTGATACTTGCTAGCAAAGGAACAATCAATTTTTTTCTAATGTTTTATTTGGTATATCTGCCACACCCGAGGGAAATCCTCATGCCCAGGAGTATTTGGTCAACACAAAACAGACTCAGAGTTTTGGGAAGATGTTTTGAATTGTTTCTTCCTTTTTTATGTCTTACTTGTTCTATTAGTTTGTTTGATTTCCTTTTTTTATTTGAGTAGAGAAAGAATATAAAGTTGGGTGGGTAGAGAGGTGGGAAGGATCTGGAAGGAGTTGAGAGGGAAAAACCCATAATCAAAATATATGAAAAAAATTTTAAATTAAAAAAGTAGGTAATGTGATTTTTAGAAGGTACAGCAGGAGGCTAGCACTCTCCAGGGATGCCCTGTGGCTCAGTGCCCTAAGTTACATTCCAGGGGCTTCACATGCAGCATTTCTCAAAATACTCTTTCTTGGTTGTGAAAATTGCAAACATATTTCTAATTGTCAGGGGATATAGTATTTGAAACTCTGAAAATTTGGTGACACTCCAAAAAAGCAGCTTATCTTTTATACCCTCTTGCTTAAAAAGTTCCTCTGCCTCCTGGACTTTCTACCAATGCAGAGCTGCTGCTAATTTCTGAGTTTGTTTAGTGGTAAGCCTGTATGTATGCATGAATGGATGCACACAGTCAAGCACATGTACTTATTGGAGTATGGGGAAAGGAAGAAAGAGACAGAGACGACAGAGACAAAGACAGAGACACAGAGAGAGGGAATATTGGGTTAACAAAGCCGGAAGGCTAAAATATTGCAGGAATGAGTTCTGGATCCAGTGACCCAGGCCAATGGCTCATGGTTTTAACCAGTAGGTTGGCCTGCCCATCCTACAAATTAGTACCTATTAGCATTTTCAGTAGCACAGGAAGCAAAGTGAGAGCAAAGGGGAATGAAAGGTAATCAGCAATCTTTATCCCTAAGTAAAGTTAGTTACAATATGGTGTGTGTGTGTGTGTGTGTGTGTGTGTGTGTGTGTGTGTGCACTTTCATAATTCGCTCACTCCATGGACTGGTAACATGCTTAATGGGCCCATCTTAAAGCATAACTGGGAAAGCCAGAGAGGATGCAGAATATAGGCACAATTTTTTGCTCCTTTTCACAGCTCAGCCCAATGGTTTGAAATTACAGCTTCCACACAGACAATTTTAAGCAGAAATGTTAAAATACTACAACAGATGCTGTGGTCGACGTGTTAAAAAATGGTATATGTGTCTAAATAATATTTACTTCCTTATAAGTAAATTTTCGCAACTTTTGGACCATAAATATAACAAATTCCCCCAGGGAAACATGTATTTCAAACTTTCTTGAATTGACTCCTTCCTAAAAGTCACTGATGCATTTTAAAATGGGATTATGGAGGTTAAACTATGGATTAGCACAAAGATGGCCTTCTCTTCATAGTGTGAAAAGGTACTTCTCTACAAAATGAAAATTTACTACAGCAAAATAAAACAAATTGACTACTCTAAATTTCTCATGATAGTGAATGAGTCATCTGAAGCAGACATTTCCAATCTCAAACCTAAAATCACAGCTCCAAAGCTAGGGATTAATGTTTTAGTCTCCATGTAATTTTACTTGCGTATGTCTTCCATTTCAATCTTAGAATTTTATAGAGATATGCACAGCTATTATATATCCAACTGTGAATACAATTCTGTCTAGCATAATGACACATGTACTTATTCACCAAAAACGCATATTTTTGTCTAACAAGAACACTTGAAAGAATGAGGCCAATCTACATTTACCAACACACACACACACACACACACACACACACACACACACACACACACCCCAGATAGGTCTTGCCTCTTTGAGAACATTACAGTGAGTAAAAACAGAAGAGAGTGGTACTTGGGAAAAGAGAACACTGCCATATCTAGAAGGGTTTGGGTGGTTTGGTAGTGTGAGCAGTTATATAAAGGATGTTTTCACTAGGTAGGTCAAGCATGTAGAAATGAGGTAAATATCACACAGAAGAAAATGTTGTTTGTCACTCTGGGACTAAAATAGAAAGTTTAAGGTACCAGAGACCCGGTGAGTGAAGAAATCCTTGAGGAAGGCATGAAGTTAAAACAATGGAGCTGGAGAGGTCAGGCAAGGCTTATAGAAGTCCCCCAACATCCCCAAGGGTACAGAGGAATAGAGTGATGGAAAAGAATGAAGATGTGATCAGTTAAATGGTAACATTCAGACAAGTGACACTAAGATATTCATTACCTGTTTTATACACATTTCCAAGTAAATGGAATCATGGCAATGGTGTTTAGTATTTCAGTACCTTCTTCATGCTTCGGGGTACTTTCCAAAGTAAGGTTTGCAAATATCAGAAGTAATGAATGGAGATCTCCCCAGAAGCCATATATCCTTTTTCCAGATGGGTGAACTCAAGTCTGGGAGTTCCTGGGGGTGTTCCCTGCTCCTGCTTTCTGGGTTGGTCAACCTCACAGCTGAGCATGAGCACAGAACTTAGAATGTCCTTGGCTCTTAGGCAATGGAGGGCAAACAGATGGTGGCACTTGCCTAGCATCCTTCTGTGCTTTTCTGTCATCGCCTCTAATTCTCAGTGAAGACTATGATGGTTAATAGGCTGATAGAGCAAAAATTTTTCCATGTTCATATTGAGAGAAATCAAGCTGTAGTTGAAGGAAGTCTCATGTAACTTAGCTGTTGAATAGTCTCATTTAAGACCAGCACATTTTAGGACTTTACCAAGTCCGTTTAAGAAACTATAAAATTTTCTTCTAAATCTTTTTATCTCTTATGCCTTAGTTATAAAGAGAAATTGTGGCTTGCCAATGAATGGCTATTATAAGAAAGCAGTATTTTTTTAAAGCTTGAGTCTCTTTATTGCAACCTGAGGTAAATGCGCTGTCTCAGTTGTGGGACCCTCCATTGGTGTTGGCAAGCCTTTGCAGTGGGAAGGATTTCTCAGTGCAGGTGCTTAACAGTGTGCAAGGCTCAGTGTTAAAATGAAGTAACTTCTGTTAACCAAAGATGATTTTTATAATCTCAACATGGCCCATGTAAAACTCAGATCAAAACTTGAAAAGCCTAAAAAGGACTTACCTGGGAAGTGCTGTGTGTCATTTAATAAATACAATACCTAGAAAAGCCTGTGACTGACTGTAAAATGATTGTATTTTCACAAATATCCAGTCCTACAACACATATGTGGGTCCTGTCAGTCTTGTGAGGCTCTACCTCCATTTATATAGAAAAGAAAGAAATGTATTTTTTTATTTTATGTATATAAGCATTGCCAACATGTATGTATGCACAGCACATGCAAGCAGTGATTGTGGAGGCCAGAACCTGGAACTGGAGCTACAGACAGTTGGCACCATCATGAGGATGCTGGGAACTGACTCTGGGCCCTCTGCAAGAATAGCAAGTGCTCTTAACCATTAAGCCATCTCTCCAGCCCCCACTCCCTGTTAAATATTATTTCTGTATTTCTATAATACAAAGCAGACAAAACCATCCAGTAAAGTCATTTAAGCCTCTGCTATGAGGAGATTCATATCAGGAGAAAGAATTATCACAAGTGGTGAAATGTCTTTAATGTAGACAAGTAGTTCCAGAAACCTTAGGTCTTTCCCTTCCTGAAAAAGTATGTTACAGAATTCAGCATTGGACTACGGATTGCAATTCTCTTTAAATGCAGGCAAGGAATGCTAATGGCTTCTAGACTGAAGTTTGATGGTTCAGTACATCAAGAAAAAAGATGAAGGACCAGTATTATTTTATCTTTTGCTCAAAAACACTTTAACAGTCAACTATTAATAAAGATTATTATGGCTAAAATATCTTCAAATAAATAACATTTGAGCATAAAAAAATAGAAAGTGAGTGATCATGCGGTAATTCATGTTTAATACTTTATTAAAGATCTCATTCCTTTGTCTAATTTAGTTCATTTGGCCATTAACCATGAAAGCCTATCTTGAATCAAAAAAGATTGGTGGGTTGGCATGAAACACTGGTGGGTTAGATGACCTCTCTGTTTCTCAACATTTCTTTAAATCTGCTTAAATGTGTTGTGAAATAGAGCCACAGCAGTAACTTAATGTGATTTCTTCTTAATTGGTGCATTTTCTCTGTTGCTCATTTCAACTTTATTCTACTTGACTGGATTTTGTCATTGACTCTCCAAGATGTTAATCATTTTTCTATCTTCTATTAAATACATCTCAAGGTTCATGATTGGAAAATAGACTGTGGCTATCAGACCATGTGCTGGCATCCTGTTTTGTTGCTACAAGGCCTTGAATAGCAACACATTTTCTTTTCAGCCTTTTCTATCCCTGCTGTGATTACATCCCATAATACTCAGGGCAAAGTATTTGGAGAACCAGCACACATCTACACACCCTTCCTCAGTGCTTTCTTCAAAATCTAAGAGGAAAGAGATATAAAATGAAAGTAAATCCCCTGCCTCTTTAGTGACTGTACTTTAGAATACCATAGTAATTGTATACCAGCTAATACTACCTTCTGTGAACGACCTTGGAGAAACCACTATACCCAGATTTGCCTTGAAATTAAATTCTCAAATTCTCTGCTGCTGCTGCTGACCAAGTCTTATTCCACAATTGCCATGTGTTTAAGGATTGCCTTTCTTGGAAGGACGTATCTCCATGAAGATATTCACAATTAGCTAGGAGTTATTTATAGCTTTCTTGGCAGGCAAAAGTGTGACCTATAGCTCTGTAGATGCATCACAAATATAAAGACAAATATAAAGGGACAAGTAGATACAGATTATTTAAGAAAGAATATAGTAAATATTATTTGTAAACCTTGTATAACTTAAACAATGATTTGGTTTTTTTTCTCAGAATGTCCAATCTGCTGCTAACATGAGAGACAGAGAGATCCAGAAGGACCCATACAGTGTATTTAATTCATGATTTTAGAAACAATATCTATCTGGGACAGAGAAAAACCTTAGGAATTAAAATAGTGGCTTTAACTTGCACGACCCAGGCCAATATGTGGCAAATATCAATTCTGGCTATGTTATTAATTCTGACTATGTGTTATTAATCAGGATTTAGCCTTGCAGCCTTAACTAGATGCATGGAGTAAGCCAGTAACACATGGCCTCTGGTGAGGCAGCCGCTGTGAGCAAATGCTCTACCCCAAGATGGGAGAACTGCAAGGCAGCTGGTTGTCTACCGCAGGGAGTTTGCAGAAACACTTGCCAGATGCAAAAATTAAAGCTGGATAAGAACCAGCTATGAAGTTTGCCAAAACATTTGACACATGGAATTGCGCAAGTTCATTGACTAATGCAAAAACAAGTTCTGCAAGAGAAAAACGAAGGAATCGAGAAGTTATGTAAGTGCTAACTCTCATTAACCAAATTTCCCAATTTGCTCAAATACTCACTGCCCAGTCACATTCAAAAGAAAATGCTGTGAAAATATAAAATTTGTGTCCAATAAAATATAATCATATCCCTGAAGGGGCATTCTTTGTATATGCCTTTTAAAGTCTATACATTTTTCCTCAACTTTTAAGGCCTGAGTTCACTGATACTTACAACTGAGACAATTCAGCCCATCAACCCTGAGCCTGTGAACATATACCATGGCACTTGTTCTTTATATAGGTCTATGATAAATGGTAGAAGCAAGGGTCAAAACCCTCTTGTTCTCTACTGCCCCTGGTCATAACAAGATATGATGTTGATTGCTTAGGGGGCATTTCTACTCCATAATTAAACTTCCCAGCCAGAGTCTCCAGTCACACTCAGAGTAATCTACTAATAGGTAAAGGCTACATTTTTTTTTCAGGAGAGTCTTGATTGTAAGTAGGTTTAGAGCACTTCAGTATAAGAGATGAACTAATCCAGACAAAATTGCAAAGTACTTCTGTCCTTGAAATAAAGAATAAATCAGAATCACTGCCTAGAAGTAAGAAATTGAGCCACTTTCACTTTAAACACAATGACATGTCCATCTTGATTTTTATTTACTTTAAAATTAAGTTGATGATGCTGTGTCTCTAGCCCCATCTCTTAGTAATTAAAGAATTAGGAAAGTGAATTCATTGTGCTGTGGTTCTAAGGTCCGAGGTGTTTATGTGTCTCCCCTGTGCAGATTGAACATTTCTTCTGCCTTGTCCAGGAACTTAATCATTACATTAGGTGTTTACCTGACTTTACAATTCACAAGGGACTGTTGTTTCTGGCCTAACTGATGAAGACATTGCATTAATACTGTGAGCCATTCTGTCCACACAGGAGTCTAAGGAGCAAGGTTGAAAAGAACGAGTCAAGGCTGGGGATCATACTTGGAATAACTTCTGATCAACTAGCCATGTCCAGACCCTGAAATTAGCATTCCCACTTATAGTTTGAGTTTCTGGTCTGGCCTAGGCCCAAGGTCCAGACCTAACTGCAGCCACCACCCCCCATGACTCAGATGCTTATATTAATTACATGCTGTTTAGCCTATGGCTCAGGCTTATTGCTAGCTAGCTCTCTCATCGTAACTCCACCCATTTCCGTTAATCTGTCTTGTCAAGTGGCTCATGGCTTATCTGGATTTCTTTACATATTGCTCCTTTGGTGGTTGGAACTTGTCTCTCCTGACTCTGCCCTACAGCATCTGTGTCTATGATTGGATTTCCTACCTGCTTCTAAGATGCCTTGCCATAGGCCAAAGCAGTTCCTGTATTAACCAATGACATTCACAGCATACAGATCACCTGCTGTCTTCCATAGGACACATAATTGTCTGCTTCCTACTAGCTACTTGTTCTGGATTGCTATCATTAGAACTTCCTTGTATGGATCCTAGAGCTTTAAATAAGACTGTGGCCTAGGCAGAAGATCCTCCATCCAGAAGGCAGAGATGTGGTGATAGCTCTACTTCTTAATAATGTGGATGATGAACTCTGAATCAGGAGACTCTCTTCTGTGACATGTCTGGCACACTGAAAGCAGCAGGTAGATCAACCCCATAGAAATAATAGTTAATGACTAAAGACATTAAGTCCCCAAGGTCATCAGGCAAAAGGAGTGACTAGTAGCCCCCCAACTGAAATCCATCCTTCTTTTGTCAGAAGTTAATAAAAATATAAAAATAGATGAGCTGCCATAAGATCCTTTCATAACACTTCTAGATCCATGAGTGAAAGGACTCCAAGTCAGTATACAATAGAGATACCTGTATGCTCATGGTCACTATAGATCTACTCCTCACAGACAAGTTACAGACTTAGTCTGGCTGGCTGTCAATGACTGAATAGATATATGATGTTAAACATACAGACTCAGTGGAGTATTATTCACCCATAAAGAACAAAACCATGTCATTTGCAGAAAAATGGTAAATAAACTGAATATGAAAATCATCGTGTCATGCCAAATAAGCCAGACATAGAAAGACAAATACTGCATTCTTTGTCTCGTACACAGCCTTTAGATTTTAAGGGGCAGAGATGTGATAGGAAAAGGGGGTCTGTCAGGGAGGGAAGAGAAAGGGACCTTAAGTATGAGAACGCAGTCCATGTGAATGTAGTCATGTGAGAATTCTGAGTGCTTGTGAGAAAACTCCAAGAAAACAAGAGTCTTTAGACCTCTTCACAACACAGAATTGTTCTTGGAAATGTGCTTTTGTGCTTCTTCCTGGTGTAGTGGATAGCAGTGACTTTACTTCCGCTGTTGTCCTTCATACACCTCGATGGAAGAACAGGGTTGGCTACATGAGGCTTGTGTGTGTGATTGATTACACACTTTCCTTAGGGGGCTCATCTTAACCTTTGGAGTGTAAATTGTCTGATGCACTGAATAAAGTTGGTTATTGCAGGAGACTTTGCTCCACCCGATTCTTAGGCCCTGCTGTCCCAGGTACATGCCACCAACTAGAGCAGTAAACATTTAGGGAGGAGTAGGCAGAAGAAGAGCTAAAACATGATGTGAGCATCGCCTATGGTATTTATATATGAAATCCGTTACACTCTACAGCTAGCATATTTTAATCAAAATACCAAAGGAAACCCTGACTGAGGGCCTACAATAATAGGCAGGTAGTCAATGACAATACTGAGCAGCATGTAGTCTTCAAAGAGGTCAAAGGTAGTGATAGTTGGGGTTCATGATAGGCCTTTACACAGATTTCAGACAGTAACAGGTGAACATGGATCAATTTTAAACCTTGCTTGCTTTTGTCTTTAATATGTAAGTTAGAAAAGATGTACAAGTTGAGGTTTGAGTTGGGGACCATTGACAGGATCTATTGGTCAACCCAACAGGTAATATTTGGGGTATTTAGTTCATATTTACTCAATGAATAAAACCACATCCAACCTAAAATCCATCTCTTCTTCAGTTCATAAGTTATATTGGGTGATTTCTTTTTTAGCCTAACTTTAATTCATTGCCACTCTACTATACTCCCAGGTTATTACTTGTGGCAACTCAGAATACCATAATAAATAGTGGTAGAATTTAGACTACCATGATAAGCAGGAGGAGAAATCATATTTCACTGGAGAATCTACATTCTCAAATACAAGTGGCTTCTCCAATCTTCTTGTGTGGCCAAATCTGCAAACAGGCCCAAAGCAAGTAAGCACAATTAGGGTTCAGTTCCAAACTTAGACTAAAATCAGCTCAGCTATGGGTATTGTGATTCAAATGTGCAATGTCCAATGTTCACCACTGGCTCATTTGTTCAAACACTTGCTGGCTCCCCCTTCCCCCACTCCCCACTGGTGGCACTGTTTGGGAAGGTGTTGGAATATTTAGATGGCAGGGCCTTACTGAAGGAATTGAGTCACTAGACATGAATCTTGAGGTTTTACAGTCCAGCCCAATAAGAAGTTGGCTCTTTTTTTCCTCCCATCCCCTTCCTGCTTGCCATGATAGAATGAATCCCCTTTATCTATGAACCAGAATGAACCCTTCTTTTTTAAACTGCTTCCTGGGAGCTATTCCATTCTTCAATAAGGATAGTCACTAGTACACTGGGAGTCTGATGATTCCCACTGGAGCTGATCTTGCATCTGTGTGCATCCTTGCTCAACATCCCCAGAACTCACCACAATGCCTAGTTCTCTCCATAATGACCTTGTCTCTTCCAATATTGCTGCATAAAGGAGGAAGGGAGGACTCCTCCTTCCCATTGCTTTCTAAACTATCTTCATGTTTAGATCCTAGTCACTATAAATCTTGAGAATAATATCGAAGAACACTATTTTGTGTGTGGTTTGGGGTGTGTGTGTGTGTGTGTGTTGGAGTCAAATTGAAGGGCAGAGTTAGCACACAATGTTAATTGGATGTGTTTTCAGAAAGCCTAATGGAGTGTACATTAAATTCAACATTATCTGCACTTGTGTTAAAAATCAGTCAACGCTTTGGGGTAGCAACCTGGATAGACATAAAGCTTCATTTTTGCCACCTCTTGCTATTTTAGCCATTAGCTCTGTTCTGATTATTGGACTTATTTGACATCATGCCTCATTTTGATATTTTCATTGATTTTTCTCCAAAAGGAGCCAGAAGCTATTTCCATATTTTCATCACAGAAGGCCTGAAGAATAAGCACATTGCTTTGAGAAACACCAATATCCATAGAACATCATGACAGAGATTGCTGCTTCATTTTGTAATTCCACAGATCAACAAGGTTAGCTAAAGGAATACAGTAGTATTGAATTTAGCAAGATTTGTAATATTATGGCAAAAACCCAGCAGATAAGCAAGAAACCATTAACTTGAAAAAGAAAATTTACTAATCAGCAACCCTCAGATAAATTTATTTTTAAAGCGTATCATCATTGCATTAATACTCAGAGTACAACATAATTAAGCCTGTATTATGTTTTGGGGAATGTTTAGGGGTGATCAGTCTTTATACTTTCCATCCAATTATAATAATCAGCAGGTTGGTCTCTGAAGAAGGAAGGAGATTTTAAAGGTATGTATAGCTAGGAAGGAAGAGTTCAACCTTGGCCTTGAATGTGGAGTGCCAGAGACTGAAGTGAAGGCCCAGAACAACAAATACAAAAAATCAACTCTGTTTGCATCAGACTGCTCCTCTGGACCACTCTGTTTGCATCAGATTGCTTCCCTGGGCCACTCTGCATGAGGCTTCTTCTCTGGACTACTCTGTTTGCATCAGGCTGCAAAGCTTGCAGCCACCACTCATGGAGGAGCTTTTCCCTATCAGACCTGATCAAATCTGCAGCTGTTCTCAACCTGTGGGTCTTGACCCCTTTGGAATTCAACAACCGTTTCAGAAGGGTGGGTCACATATCAGATATCCTGCACATTAGATATTTACATTACAATTCTTAACAGAAAAAATGCAATTACGAAGTAACAGAATATAATTTTATGGTTGGGGGTGACTACAACATGAGGAGCTGTGTTAAAGGGTTGTTGCATGAGGAAGGTTGAAAGCTACTGAGCTAGAGTTTAAGAAAGGTCACACTCCCTCACTCTCACTCATTCTGAGCAGCTATGGCCAGTTTTTCTCAAAGCAGAGTCATTGCAAAGTATCCTAAAACTACAGGCACACCTCATTTTCTTATACCTTGTTTTTCCTCTTGTTATTCCAGAAAACATTCTAGAGCGTGCTAGTTTCCAAGAATTTTTTTAAACCAAGTGAGATCATTTATATCTTCAAGTGTAATTTTCTCTAACCCATCACTCCTTTGCTGCTCCACCCACCCACTCTGTTTTTTGACTGGGTTTCAAAGCTCTGACAGGCTCCTGCCCAAAAGGCCAGGTCTAGGTCAGGGCCAGCTGTCCAGAGACTTGAGCTTTGATGGTTCTTTGTACCTTTCGGCAGAAAAGCCAGTATTAACAGGACACACACACAAACACACACACACACACACACACACAGAGAGAGAGAGAGAGAGAGAGAGAGAGAGAGAGAGAGATAGAGACAGAGACAGAAAGAGACCGAGAGAGACAGAAAGACAGAGAGACAGAGAGAGACCAAGAGGGAGTTTCTAACATGTCAGCAAACATAGTCTTTAAGCTAGACGTACAAGTTAGATAAATATTTCTTTCCTATTTTTCTTCATCTCTTGATTTCTTCAACCTTTATTAAGTCTTCCAAAATTATATTTACCTATATTTATATGTCTGTCTGTCTCAACACAATCTAAAACTAAGCTGATATTTTAAAAGTCAGTGTATGGTCTCATTGGCTACAGTGGATAAACGGTGCTTCTTTGCTGTGTTGAAGTTGTCAAAATCACGATGCTTTGGACTAGAAGCCCAGTGGCAGTTTCTGACACGTGAAGACTTCTGCATTCCCTAGACTCACAGCCTGGCAGCAGGAGACAGTGCCAAGGAGCCACATGCCACTCACTTTATATTTGCATGATCTAAAAGTGGACGTATCTCCTGTCGGTCAGAAGAAACCGAGAATGCAGATTTGGAGACTAAATCAGTGAAGAGAGAAGAATGGCTGATGGAAAGAGGTGTAGACAGAGGGGGTGGGGGGGCAAGAAATGGACAAAGGGAGGCAGCTTTCTATCCTGTGCACAGTCTGCTGTGTACAATGGTGACTTTCTGAGCACAAAGGAAAGGGATTGGCTGAAATGGAACAACAAAGAAAAAACTAATCCCTTGAAGAAGAATGACTTCTCAAATGTGTGAGTTACCTAGCTGGAATGCAATATTTTGATCTTTTCTACTAGAGCTCACAGACATGCTCACATCCGCCCGGATGACATAGAGGATTCATTTAGTGAAGCCATTTGCTTCCCCCCTTAAAAAGTCTATAGTCATTCCGTGTGTCATTTGAAAGCCTGGCTGCCTATTGATTTCAAGACTGCCTTCTAGGGAGGCCTTCTGTGTGATCTGAGGGCTGATGGAGAATCCATATGTCATGACAGTTCAGACACAAGGAAAGAAAAGAAAGGTCTGAGTATAATTCATTTTCTCCCTTAATTATTGGTGAGTTTACAGTTAGCACTCTAGACAGAATGATATCATTTGTAAACATGGAGAATTATGGTTCTGATCTCAGGCCCTGGGGCCAACCTAGTTTGTATTATAAGTTGACATTTACAAATCCTTTAAAATTTAGCCTTTGATTGCCCCATGGGAGTCAGAAAAAAATTATAAACCTTTTTGAATCCATTGATTGGCTGCGCTGTGATAAATACACAACTTTCTAAAAGGGAGAAAGCTGTTTATCCAAAGCTGCTTTATGATTTCCACTAAAAAGAAATACAGGAGGCTTGCAGTGATTTGCTCGCTCAGAATAAGTCCCAGCCTCCCACAGAACAGAGGGCAATCTGGCAAGGGTGCCTAGAGGACACACTGGCCTATGACTCTGCAGATGTAGGACAGACAGCTTCAGACTGGAAATGCACTTTATGACACATGATATAGATGTATCCCTGAAAAGCATGGAAACTCAGTATCTAAAGGGCATGGCTAAGGTGACTGTAGAAAGCAGGGTTTTGTTAAATGTAAAAAGTATAACGCAAGCTCAGCCTGTTGGCCTGTCATCGAAACTTCTAGTGAGGTTGAAGCAGGAGAATCTAAACAAAAAGCAAACAAGACAAAAAGTATAGTGCTTTCCTGGTAAACACAAGCCTGTTTCCATCTCCAGCTCATCAGCACCAAAAAGCAAGAAAATAAGGAGATTAAGAGCACATTGAAGGACCATACTTTGAATACTACATCAGTATGCACAAAATCAGCTAAGACCTTACAGAAGCACAGGTTCAAAGTCCAGGATCTCTATCTCTGGTGTCTTCTTCTTCTTCTTCTTCTTCTTCTTCTTCTTCTTCTTCTTCTTCTTCTTCTTCTTCTTCTTCTTCTTTAATATATCTATGAATTCCTGTGGAATGGGCCCCAGCAGCTCAGGCTCCTTCCTGTTAGGCCTCACAAAGTATGCTTCTCTGGGTGGAGCAGGCTGGTGCTCCCGCTGAACCCAGTTACCTTTCTCTTTGGCTTCTCTTCTCTTCTGATCACTTGTCTTCACCCTCTTAGAAGCTGTCTCAGCTCCTGGAGTGTCAATGTGCTCAATCCACACATGAATGCTCTTGCCCTCCTCTTGCTTATTTATAATGATGCTCAGAGCATGCTGGGTGACAGTGTAGCCACTTCTGGTTTTGCCATGGTAACACTTACAGGGCATCCCTTTTTGGATGATGACTATTACCTTAATGTGTATAACATCATTCTTCTTGTAAAGGAGCAACTCCATGCTTCCTAAAAGGCCTAGATAACATGTAGCACGTGCCTCTCATTATCCCTTTGTGTTTGAGTTACTGGAAGAAGGCTGCCATGCCCAAAAGGCATCAAATAAATAAATAAATAAATAAGAATTGGGATGTTTCCAATACTGACCATTCATGAGTCACAAAAAAATACTTGAAAAGACCATCTTGACAGACATAACTGGAAAACACAAGTGAAAAAATTTCTGTAGGACAATTTTATTTCTTTATGTTTTTACTAATTACTTACTATTTGCCTACAATATGCAGGTGAGCTGAAAAGCCTTGCTCAAGTGATGGGAAACCTTTATTGTGTCATAATAAATCTTAAGATATTTATCAGTGTTCAGAAGCAATGGTGATACTATCAAACAAATAACAGAATAATTAAAAAAACAGAAAAACCTGTCATTATTAACAAAGACAATTCGCCTGGCATTTTCTTCAGTAAAATAACAAATGGTATTTGCTTACATGTGGATCCTTTCTAAGCCCTAGATGGAGTTGTTGGAAGATGTGATGTGCTAAATTGCAAGCAAGTGGCTCCATTAGTCTTGGCACATTTATGGTATTTGTGTGAGTGTGAAGGTTTTGGTTTGGAACTGCAATGTTTGTTTGTCTCAAAAATTAGGAGGTAAAAGACAAGGAGCATGAAGAAGAGAAGAAAATGTCCTGTCTATCATCTACTCATGCTGAATTTACTCTTCAGCTCCGGAATGACTAGATCCAAATCACTCCATGATACTCTACTCCTCATGGCAATCATATACTGGTATAGTCTAGTTTCTTCCCATGTTGTAACAGACTGGGTATGGGGGGGGGGGCAACAGAAAGAACATTGTAGAGATGAACAAGCTCATAAAAAATATAGTGGGTTCCAATTTGCTTTCTCTGACAGAGTTGGGAGAAGCCAGCTTAGATAAACTGACAACACTTGGGCAGCCTGATGGGCAAAACAAAAAACAAAAAAACCCTACCTGGTAAAAAACTTGAGTCTAAGCCCTCCGGATAATTACAGGGAGTTAACCCACTACAGTGAACCCTGAAAATAACTTCAGCCAGGGTTAAGGTATGCACCGCAGACATAAGGGAACAATTCAAGTCACAGATACCCACTCAACAATGCCCAGTTCCCTAACCCTTAGAAATCATTTGATATGGTAAGTAGTTATTGTTTCAGCCTAGAATTTTGAGTAACATGACAATGAAATAATAATATAAATAATAAAATTTTCACCTACATTTGCTAGGTAAATGTCCATGACAACTCTTACTGGCTCCTATTTAATCTTATGCTATTCCTCTATCTAGAAAAGAGACAAGGAGAATGACTTTCACACAATGCTTTATACTAATCCAATATTCTTGATAAGGATGTTTAAAGCTTTAATAATAGAGGTAATTCATAAACAATTCACTGTTGTACCATATTGCATGGAAGGAGCCAGCTTTGTCCAAAGTGAAAATATGTGATATGTTTTTAAATGGGAGGTAGAAAGTATAGTTTTTGTGTTCCACTTTGTCTTGGCAATCACAAACCTAATTATATCAAGTCATAATGTGGTAATATATGTATTAGGTACAATTGGAGTCCCATCACTGATCATATGATTTAAAGAGAAAAAAGAAGATCTATCCTGTCACATCTCAGCATAGAACTTAACACAAAATTAACTACTTGGAAACAAGGTCATTTTAAAAACAATTTAACACACTCTCTCCTACAACTGGACTCTCATTTAAATTTTTTTTTTAAAAAAAATGGATGATGAATACCCAACAAAAGAAAACTAAATTGTTTCCTTTTAATTTCATGACTTTAGATAACTATTCTTACTAACATCTATAAAAAAGAATTTGGATTCAAAAAATTCTGTGGGAAATTTTTATTATCACCTGGATTACATGCAATGAATCTTCAATGTTAGTTTAAGATGCCAACACCTGGAACTCTTACAGAAATATAGTTTTAATTTTATAGGAAGTCACATGCTGCCAATGGGTAACTATGGAGTATGCATTAAATGTTTTGTAATTATGATACATACTTCCAGGAGAAATTGAACCTCATCAAGGAAATAGAATCCTAATTTGCAACTGCAATGTTAAATGACTTCCATTGATAACAGACCACGGACATCAACAGGGCATTGGTCAGCAGCATAGACTGCCTCAAAGATTTTGTAAAAGCTCAAACTAGATCTGTCCAAATCGGAAGCAGGCAAGAAGGGACACTGCCTACTCCCCTCTTACCCATACCCTGAGATGTTGTATTTTGTAAATCTCTCCCTTCAAAACATAGCTTTATGATTCCTCTCTGAGTCTGAAATTCAGACACAGGACAATTACCATAACGACTTAAGCAACCCATGCCCTGTTCTCACAAACTTTAAGCCATCTCCCTGATTGCCCCAGTTTCACAGTATATCCAGGAGCCTTACATCCCTGTGGTCTCATTACTCATGACGTATTGACAGTTGCCTATTTCATATAAATGTTGAAGGCCTGTTGAAATGTCTTTCCCAGTTGTATTTCTAAGCTTGTAACATAAAATTACTATTGATTGACTATTGATATTTCAGCCCCAAATACAAATGGCTATTTCTACAAGAACATTTGGACTTTTTACATTGGAACTGTTACCAACAGTTTCTATTGCAGTAGTATGCCCCACAGCCAGATCTTATGGAGGCATTTTCTCAATTGATGTTGAATTTGAAGATGAGATAGTTAATAGTTATAGTTATTTAGTAACAATTTTAGAAAAGAAAAGTTAAAGTAATTTTAAGAAACATAAAAATATAGGCTTTAGTTAGTAATGCAAGTTAGATACAGAGTGGCTTAGGTACAATCCTTTGAACTCACCAAAATAGGATAAATAATGAAATACTTTCTTCAAATTTGTCAATTGTTAATGAACTAGACACTCCTTATGTAATTATTGTTTGTATATTATTGTATATAATTATTGTACCTAATGTATATGGTCCTTTCTATGTTAGGTATGACTTTCTTTTTTATTTTTGACACAAAAGGGGATATGTGGATATATACTACATACTTAATAAAACCTGAATATTAGGGAAGAAAGCACACAGTCAAATCCTAGGTAGACAGCTCAGATTCTAGAATACAAGGATAAACAGCTGAGAGTCAATAACACACACCTTTAATCCCAGCACAGGGAAAGCTGGGAGTGGTGTCCTCCACCCTTGATCCCACAACTCCAGAGACAGAAATTCTTCTGTTTCTGTGAGTTCAAGGCTACATTCCTTTAATCTTAACCTGGATGGGATAGGGTATATAAGGGCTTGTAGAAACCCAGAGAGACAGAAGTGACTGAGAGAAGCAACAGGCAGAAGCAACCAGGAGTAAGGCTGAGGAAGTTGTAAGACAGTTGGGTGAGAATTGACTGTGGTGTTTCCTCTGATATTTCAGCCTTCACCCAAAAAAAAAAAAAAAAAAAAAAAAAAAAAAAAAAAAAAAAAAAAAAAAAAAAAAAAAAAAAAAAAAAAAAAAAAAAAAAAAAAAAAAAAAAAAAAAAAAAAAAAAAAAAAAAAAAAAAAAAAAAAAAAAAAAAGAAAGAAATTAAGGTCATCATGCTTCGTGATAAGTGTCTTTACCCACTGAGGCATTTTGCTACCTGAAAGTAACTTTTTGATACAACTGGACATTAAATAAGAGAGAAGTTTTAAACATTTCTTATATAATTTTAAAGATAATATAGTCAAACTTCAAACTATCATTAAATTCTATTGCAGGACAAATTGACCCATATATAAGATTTCCCATCTCATCTGGAATAAAGTCCCTTCTCATGGCTTGGCTTAGAAGGTCCTAGGTGCCCTCTGTCCCCAGCTGTTCTCCGTGGGTGCCAGTCTCTACCAGTTTCTTTTGCTCATCCACCTTGTTTTTTTTTTTTTTTTTTTTTTTTTTTTTTTTTTTTTTTTTTTTTTTTTTTTTTTTTTTTTTTTTTTTTTTTTTTTTTTCCTGCCTCTGGAATACATGTAGGACATAGTTTCTCCCTTTGAATTTTCTGTTTTAACAAAGTGTAACTGCTTTCAGAATCTGATCAGATGATTTTCCAAAAAAAAAAAAAAATTGTTAAGATCAAACCTAATGATTCCCATTATTAATGGCAGAAAACTGAACATCCAAAAACTTTTCTTTCCCCTTCCTTCTCAACCTCTCTTTCTTCCCCCTTTCATGCTCTCCCTCTTATTTTCTTCCCTATGTGTCTCCCGCCCTCCCCCCTTTTTCCTTCCTCCCCCCCCTTTATTCTTCTCTTCTTTCCTTTAGCAGGGTCTCACTATGGTACCCATGTTGGCTTCTAACTTCTGACTCAACTGGCCTTTTAGCCTTCCTATTTGCTATGTCCACAGATGCCTACTGCTCCTGACTTGTGTGTACTCAGTCTGCTGGTGCTCCCATGCTGCTCCCTGTCTCTCTCTTGCTCTTACCAGCACTGACATTATCTAGACATTATAAGACTGGCCATGACTAACCAGACACAACTGTTATTAACAAAGTTAGCAATTCAAATTCAATGGTGTATATTAAAGGTATATTCTGATCCATGCAGTTTGTTCTTTTTCCCCTGAATTCAAATTTGATTTGTTATTTGAAAATACTTTAATTCAACTTACTATATTTAACTACATTTAAAAATTATACAATCATGTTAGAAGCAGAAAAAGTATGTAATAAATTGACTGCAATAATACTAAAAATACTCAAATAAATAGAAATAAGGGGAAAATTTCTCAGCAATAAAAAAAGTTAAAATAAAGATGAAGCAAACATTTTATGTAAAATACTAATTACCTACCTGCCAAGATTAGGGGTAAAACCAGGCCAACACTACCATCTCTCATATTCAACTTTAATGAGTATTTGAGTTAGTGTGCTGTGGCTGAAGGAATTAACAAAAAAAAGTCACAGATTAGAAAAGAAGACATACATTTTCTCATTTTTTTCTCTTTGCATTATGTAGTTGGATTATGTTGTTACATTGTAAATATTTGTCCTGCCTGATGGTTTAATAAAAACGATGATTGGCTGAACACAGGCAGTGTGGGCAGGGCTACCAGACTGGGAAAACTCTGAGAACAGGAAGAGCAGAGCCGAGAAGCCAGAGAGATGCCATAAAAATAGCAGGAGAAGCCAGCGGATGTAGAGGACATCTATGCTACTCTGAGAAAAGGTACCAAGCTGCATGGTTGAACAAGATAGGAATAATGGGTTAGTTTAAGAGTAAAGAGTTAGCAAGTTATATGCCTGAGCCCTAGGTCAGTCAGTGTAAATTTTTTTTTTATTTTTTTAAATATTTTTATTTTATGTGAATTTGTGTTTTGCCTGCATGTATAACTGTGTAAAGGTGTCAGATCTTGGAAATACAGACAGTTGTTAGCTGCCATGTGGTTCCTGGGAATAGAACTCAGGTCTTTCGGAAGGACATTCAGTGCTCTTAACCTCTGAGCCACCTCTCCAGCCCCAGTCAGTGTAAAATTAATACAAGTTTCTTTGTGTCTCTGTGAGACTGTGGAACTGTGGGTCTGCAGGTCAGAACCTCAGGGCTAGGCTGGAAAGTCTGGGACAGAAACTTAATAATACAAGATTAATTTACTTAGTTTCAGAGACTGTAAAAAGACAGACTGTAAAAACCAATAAAATAATCCAGTAATATGTAGGATACAAGCTTAAAATATAAGAATCACATGTATACCAAAACAAAGCAATGAATAAAATGAAATTTTGAAAAACATATGCCATTTATAAGAACATAAAATATAAAACACTTGAAAATAAACTTGAGGAGGATGCGCATGACCTGTACAACGTACAATCAAAACTACAAGCTATGCTGAGTCTAACACAAAATCAGGGAAGCCAAATGGAAGAAGTAACAATTGGTTTTTTGAATTACAGGAGCCAATTCTCACCAATTGCTGAAATCGCAACCAGAATCCCAGCAGGCTTTTTGAGGAAAAATTGGCAAACCAATTCTAATTTATATGGAAATGTAAAAGATCTACACTATATAATTCTGAAAATGAATACATTTGTAGGAGAAACTTGATTCTAACTTTGTACATTTGTGCTGTAATTAAACTACAACATCTGCGTCAATCAGAGAGATTTCTTCTGGGAACTCCTACAGTTAAGAAAAATGCCATCAGTCAGGTACATGCACATGAGAAGGCTGGTAGAAACCATGCTGGTAAGTAAATATAAAAGTTCTAGAAAATAATTAAGAAGTGTCTCTAGGTATCCCTAGCCTTGGTAATGACATTTTTTGATACACCAGAAGTTCAATTCACAGAAGAAAAGATTCACAAAGAAAGGACTTCATTAAAAATTAATAAACTGAGCTACAAAAGACACAGTTAGGTGAAGATGATCCACGTGGCTGGAGAGACTGCTCAGCAATTAAGAGCACTGACTGCTCCTGCAGAGGCCCTGGGTTTGATTCCCAGGACCTACATGATAGCACAAAACTACCATTAACTTCTATTCCAGAAGGTTTCATTCCCTCTTCTGGCTTCTGGATACCTGGTACATATACATGGGCAAAACACTCATATACATAAAAATGAATAAATCTACATAACTTTTTTAAAAAAACAAACCACAAATTTATAGATATTTGAGTATCTTTGAGGTGCACATGTATGATAGAAGACTGGTATTCAAATTATTCCTAAATACCTAAGGTTCAACAATAGAAAAAAAAGTTAAAAACAGAATGATTAAAGAGATCTGAATGCAGATCCAGCCAAACAAGATACACACAGGGCAAACATTCATATAAAGAGATGTCAAACATGATATGACAATAGGAGATTACACACCAATTCCATAATTACTCACTAAATACATATTAGAATGACAAAGCCTTAAAGCACTATCACCAAAAGCTGGCCTAGAAAGACAGAAAATTCTCATTTACTGCTAATGGTAATGCAAAATGGTAGGCTACTTTATAGGATAGTTTGGCATTTTCTTACAAAATCAAACATACACTTGACCATATTCTCTTACAAGTGACATATCTTATGATCTACTCAAATAAGTTAAAAATCCTCTGTGCCTCCATATTTGAGCATGCACACAGGTATTTATAGCAGCTTTACTCATAACTGGCAAAAGTATGTGGAAGCAGGCTATATTTCAGATGGGAAATGGTGTGCTGATGTGCTACACATGTGCAATGGATTGTGTGTCTCAGCAACATAAAGGACTCATGGTCTTAAATAAAATCGAGAAATTATAAATGCATGTTGTTAAATGAAAGACGTCGTCTGTTCTGCCATTTGATTGTAGTTATATGGCTTTTTGGAAAAGGTAAAATCATGGAGATAGAAAACAGACACAGTGTCTTCAAGAAACTTGCAGGAGGAAAAGAAAGGATGAATAGTAGAGCATGGGGGACCTTAGGAAGGTGTTCTGTAAGATGCTGTTCTATGGATACATGGCCTTCTCATATGTCTGTCAAAACTTGAGAATGTATAATGCAAGAGTGAACTCTAATGTAATGTAGGATACAAGCTTAAAATATAAGAATCACATGTATACCAAAACAATGCAATGAATAAAATGAAATTTTGAAAAACATAGACTTTAGTTAGCAATGCACCAATACTGACCTCATAGCAAATACATCACATAGTTGGAGGTCACTAATAGTATAACTGTTTTAGAGGCTGGTATGTGGAAAGTACTTGTAGTTCATTTTCTCTGTTCACTAAACTTCTCTAAAAAATAAATTGTATTAATGAAAATAAATGTATGTTATTGCCATGGTGAGTTACTAAAAGTGGGCTGACCATGTAAGTTTTTAAAAGAAGGCTTAGAAATATGGAAGTAGCATGTACTATCAAAATAGTAACAAGAATAAAGATAAATCCTTTGGAGGTGACAGTGAAGGCAGAAAACCAGGAATAATTACTGTTTCTATATAACTCAATATCTTAATTATGCTTCTGATAGAGGTGGCAGTAAGTTTATAGGAGAAATGTTACCTTAATTTAATAACATATCCCATCGTTGAAATAAAGAGTATCTGAAGATATTATAATACAGGTACTGCAAAGGACTTTTCATATTATTTTCTAAATCTGACTCAATAATGTAATGAAATCCCATTTTGTACAGAAGGAAATTGAGGTTCAGTATTAGACAAATTTTATTCAAATAGTTTAGTTGCTTTTAAGCTTGAGTCACTGTAGATCTAGATTTATATCTTTCTTTAGAGAATCAATGGAAATGTTAGGAGTCAATTTGTAGAGAGTAATGTTCGTCACACCAATGACACCAAGTGACAGGGCAGCGAGGAAGAAAAAGCAAGTGTAGCAATGAATTCCACAAGACATAACAGGACAACAATGCTACCTTGGGACAATGATGGTCACACTATAACAGAATTAACTCTCCATATAAGAAAACAAAGGTGTTTCTCAAACCTTAATGGCATCAAATGGCAAGACTGATACTTCCTTTCTCATATTCATTTTTCTGTCCTTCCTTTAGGAAAAGGCCATCTCTTGTCTTAGACAAGATATGACATTATTTTCCTAGACATTATGTTTCCCAGCTATCCTAGTAGTTTGTATTCTTATGTAAACAGATTTTTTGCCAATAGATAAACTAAACTTGTGTGCTAAACTTCTGAGAAGCAGCATGGAGTGTGGCTTGGGATGTGGGATGAGTGAGTGAGCTAGCATTGACTGCACAATGAGGATAGCCAACTCCATATTAGGAGATAAATTGGTGACAAGTCAAAAGGAACCAGAGACTGTATGGCCTTACTGTGTGGATGTGTCTCGGCTTCCCTGGACCACTGTGAAACCTGATTTAATATGACAGAGAGAGACAGAGACACAGAGACACAGAGACACACACAGAGAGAAAGACAGAGAGAGACAGAGAGAGAGAGATCTTTTACCTTGTTCCAGTCATCTTCCCTTAGTGTCTGTTAAAGCAGTCAAAACTCTTTGAATATTAATTCCTCTAATTCCCAACTTACTATTGGCACCTTTGTATATGTATTATAGTTAAATATTTACTCTAGATATTAATTTATCAAAATGTATTAATTCCTTTTTATAAAATGATCAAGAAAGCTATTATGGATCAGTGAAAGTTGTTTAATTTGTCAATTTTTATCCCAGGACCATAGATAATAATTGATTTATTACTAGTCTCCTAATCTAATGAAAATAGTGGTCATTAATTAATATTTGAGAGAGATTCAATATTGACTTTTGTAGGTAGCACCTATAGAGTGAAGATCCCATTATTGTTGGTATCTGATTTTAGATCTAATGAGCACCTGTGAAACTTATTCTAGGCCAAGTTTAACAGATTTTTTTTTTTTTACTCTATAGAAATGCTGGAAACCATTCCAATTCCTAACAGCAATTTCTTCAGTGAAAACAGTGGGGAGAGTCATGATCTAATGTAGCCTCAACAAAGATTGGGCTAAGAAGAGATAGCCAATATATTTCAGATGAGTTTATTGAAAACGAACACTTTTTTAAATTGAGAATTGCATACATAAATATAAGATATTATTATATTTATAATATTGATTAATCCATCTTGAGTCCCTCCTCTCAAATTTATTCTCTTATATTTTTGGTTGTCAGCCTAGCCTTTAATGGCTGAGCCATCTCTCCAGCCCCCAACTTATACTCTACCCCCAATACTTCCCAATTTCATGTGCCTGCTCCTTCTCTTTTTTAAAAGTACCGAATCCACTTAGTGCTGACTCTTTGTGCATGAGTTTAGGATAATTTACTGGAGCATAGGTAGCCCTTTGGGGACTACATATCTGAAAAAAAGTATTACTTTCCCTCACCCTGAAGCTGTCATTTGGCAATAGCTTCTCAGATAGGAGTTGGAATTACTAAGGCCCTCCCTCCCCTATCTATGCTGGAATTCTGGCTGGCTTGATCTTGTTCAGGGTCTGTGCATGCAGTCACAGCCCCTGTGACTTTGCACATCTAACAGTAGTGTCAAGTAGTAAATAATTGTAGGTGTCGGGCTGGAGAGAATCCTCAGAGGTTAAGATCACCGACTGTTCTTCCAGAGGTCATGAGTTCAATTCCCAACAACCACATGGTGGCTCACAACCATCTATCTTGAGATCTGGTGCCCTTTTCTGGCACACAGGTATAGTGGAGGCAGAATGTTGTATAGATAATAAATAAATCTTAAAAAAATAATGATTTGTAGGTGTCAACTACTGTTGGCTCCTACAATCTTCCCACCTTCTCTTCTGCAAATAATTCCTGAGCCACAAGGCTGTGATGTAGATGCCCTGTTTAAAGCTGAGCTCTACCAACCTTTCTCTGTATGCTTTGTATTGTAGGGTCTCACATTTGCAACCATAGGCTGCCAAAAGAAGCTTCTCTGATTAGGGTTGAGAGATAGACTAATCTGTGTATATAAAGGTAAGAACTTAGGGAATGATTTAATACTATGTCCATTTAGCAGAGTCGGTTTCCATATGGTGTTTTCAATGGTCTTTGATGTTAGTTACCCCTCCCTACACTCCTCTCTCTGTCCTGCTCACCTACTTCCGCCCAATTAACCCTTTATGGTCCATCGTTCCCTTTTTCACCTTCCCACCACAGGCCGACTATTCCCTTTCCTGAAAGTCTCTCACCTCCTTGGCCTCTTTTTACCAGTTTCCTGACTTCTATGTGGACTCAGATTCTCATTACAGAAGAACTGTTATCACCGCTCTAATTATAGGATAATGGGCTTGACATAGCCCCAACCCCACTGCATGGAGAGCTTTTGGTTTCTCTGGGGATCATGCCAACTGTGACCAGCACTGTTTATTTACCCTCAGTTTCTGTCTGTTTGCTCCCACATAGAAGCTTGGGTTTTTGCATTTAATTCAGCTACTCCGCACATGGAGTGCTTGCTGTGATTAAATAATGAGCATTTCCTCATTGTCTTGAATGGTGAACACTAAGAAACCCTATGTAAAAAATTGATAAATACTTGCAACACATTTGAAACTCACACCAAATAGGTCACCAGCTAGGAATTTAATCTTCAGTTAATTAATGTGCCTTTGAGTTATTTGGATTCATATGAATTCACATCATTTATTGAATGTTTCAATTAGCTAGTTAAGATGTTCATGTCTTATTTATTTAACATTTTATCCCAAGGTGAAAGGAAACAGGAGCTAATCAAAACGTTATTTGAAGTTACCTTGTTTAGACCTCCTTGTTTAAGTAGATGTGTTAAATAATCAAGAAGTTTGGATTAACAGGACAATTAAAAATTTTATGTTAGATAATTTTTATCTAGAATCACTGGATTTGAATTGTGGAAGTTTAAGAGGTTTTAGCTACATTTGTGAATATTCCTGTGGGTTCATGACTATGTGAGCATCTTTATGTGTGTGTGTGCACATGTGTTTATGTATGTATATATGTTTGTGTGTTTATGTATATGTGTGTGTATATGTTGTAAATTTGTACATATCTCTGTGTGTAAATAAGGGTATGTTTATGTGTGTATGTGCATGCATGCTTATTTATGTGTGTTCATTCTTATATGTATATATGTATATGTGTGTGTTTCTTTGTCCCTGTGTGTGTGTAATTCTATGTATATGAATGTGTGAGTGCACAGCTGTATGTTTCTGTATGTAAGTGTATGAGTGTTTATACACATATGTATATGATTGCACACATACAAACGTGTGTGTATGTGTGTGTGTGTGTGTATGGACATGTGCATGTGAAATCCAAATGAATTTTTTCACTTGGTATAGATAATTTGTCACCTGGATTTCTTGACCTCAGCTTCATGAGAAGTTGATGTGTCCACTCTGTTACCTAGTTTTTCACTAATTCCAAATTAGTGTCATGTGCTGAGGCACTGTTTATAACATCTCCCCCCCTACACTAAAGACATTAAATGATAACCTGTAGGCATACCAATCTTATTGAATAATTTAAAAGTATATGCAGTGAGAAACAATGGGTCACTGAACTAAAAACAATAAATGGTGTTAAAAGTGCATGTGAGAGATAGCAGGGTGTGAAGGATGCTGATTCCCACTATGCCTGTCTATAGTTCAGGTTTATAGTGACCAGAAGCTATGACCATCACTGCTGCTGTCACTACACACAGAGATCAAAAAAGAATTGAGTGTGGCCTATGAGGGTCCATATCCTCATCCTAATTCCCACCCTCCCTTGACATGTTTTATTAGGAACTTAGGACCTCAGACCCCAAAGTATTTTTCCTTCTCTTTATTTGTAAAGGAAATAAATTGCTATTCACAAATTAATAAGGTTATTGGTAGTAACACATTAATGGTCTCTGGCAAGACATAGAATCTGGTGTGGCAGAGACCAACAGACACAGCCTTTGCGGCAGGAATCATAATGATGAGCGTGTTTGATGTTTCATATTTGCTGAAGACTCTTCTACCTTTGTTTTCTGCAGAACACTGGGCTATTCGCTTCCTTTGATGCAGTCTGAAAACAAAACCTAGACAACTGATTAAAGAAAAGAACTTCTACTACACCAGGGAAAGTTTCTACAAAGAAGCACATTCCTAAGAGAAAGTCTCAGAAACCACAAAATTTTTCAAGTCAATATTTTATGTGATTATCTCAATATACGAGTGTAAGGGATCCTGGGTCCAGTCGCTTTTTATTTATCATATTGTTTTAAACATTTCAGAACTCATAAGTCAATGTTGACATAAGATGTGTCCATGTATGTGGGTGAGCATTTGTGCTTTGTGTGTGTGTGTGTATGTGTGTGTTGTGTGTGTATGTGCGGTGTGCACGTATGTGTGTGATATGTGTGTGTATGTGTGTGCGGTGTGCATGTGAGTGTATGTGTGTGTTGTGTGTGTATGTGCGGTGTGCACGTATGTGTGTGATATGTGTGTGCATGTGTGTGTGTATGTGTGTTGTGTGTGTGCATGTGCTTATGTTTGTAATTTTGTTGCACTTTACTTTGCACTGACCTATTTTTGAGAAAGTTTCAGGATGTACTATAAAATAACCAGTCACTATCAAAGTGATCAAAATGTCCAATTCATCTTCTAATTTACTGATTTGACAAAGCTAAATAAAATCATTTCCAGAGGCCACAGGATGTGAAACTAGACAGATAAGAGCATACTTGTATCGAATCACACCACTTCATTAGAAAGACTTGACTATATTTGGGCTTCAGTCTGAATACAGATTAGTCAATGAGAATCAGTCAATTTCCTTACTTCTGAATAAAAATCACACTAACAAATTGTAGTGGGTCACAACTCTACTATCTAAAACCTTTTCTTTTCTTCTTAGAAATATTGATTTTCAATAATAATTTTAGTTATTCTTTGAACATTTTGTGCCTTTATATGATGCTTTTTGAAATTTTATTCACACACACACACACACTATCCCCTCCAACAGCCTCACTCCAGCATGCTTTCAACCTTCTTCTTTCATCTTTGTATAATATAGACTCAGACAACTGTTCATGTCCTAAGTTTAAACTCTAGTTTTAACAGACAAATGTACTCTAGTTCCTCTCGGATTAGGTCAAGAAATGGACATCTTCAGCATGGCCCTGTTTGCTGTGTGTTTCTGATTATTTTTCCATGGCAGAAAACAGTGAAATGTAGAACTCATGTCTACAAAGCTTAGAAAAAGAAACGAGATTTTGTGGAATGTCTTTACTAACCATTGATAAATATGATTGATTACGACTGATTTGTATCAGTCTTTGAACATGGCACTTGCACTGATAAAGTAAGTTAAATCCAACACACAACAATGAATGATTTGTGGTTGATTGATAAAGAGCTAATAAGTGCTATAACACTTCATCCTAACCAATGATGTGAGAGCTGGTTTTGTTTTAATGTATGATTTGATGCCTTGGGCTCCATACATGTTTCCTCTTCTACTTCAGAGTCCTCCTTTCATTTATCTCTTGTCCTCCAGTCCTCCTTCTGTGTGTCTGTGTGTGTGTCCATTATCTCTGATGATAATGTATCCTTAAATTTCCTCAAATTTTGTGGTGATTCTGGTATGTATTAAACGACAATTTCAATCCAAATAAAAATGGTTATTGTAAAAGTGTTTCTCCTGAATGAAAAATTTAAGTCATTAAAAATATTCTTATTGTTAGCTCTCAATTGTGTATTTCATTATGTATGAATAAAAATAATCTCTTAAATTTTATATATTTTTCTTTATTATTTGGTGATTTTACATCATGTACCCCATCAAACTCAGTTATCAGTCCTCTCAGTTTTATGCCCATTCTTATGATCTTCCCATTTACAAAAAAGTCCATTCATATTGCTCATTTGCTTTCTGGAGCAATGGAGTACTACTCAGCAGTAAGAAAAAATGATATCCTAAAATTCACAGGCAAATGGATGGATTTGGAGAAAATCCTCCTGAGCGAGGTATCACAAAAAATAATCTTTTGAAAATCAGCTTTGAGGATTTTTTGTTTGGTCATTTTGCTCATTTTGATTCAGCATTCTGACCAGGTTGCCTGCTTATCTTTTCTAGGAACAGAGGGGGCTCTCTACAAAGTGACTCAGGTGTAAGTGAAAAGTGTATTTAAATTTCTATATATCCCAGCTCCACTTCAGAAAGCAAGCACAACCATTTGCCTCTGTTCAAGAGGAGAATAATGATCAAGCCATTTTGGTTGAGAAGGGGATTCGCATTCAGTGGTGTTCATAGACATACGACTGTGTTTTTCTATGCCTGTGGAATTCTAAAGAGAGAGTAAATATGGAATTGACGGAGAACCATTTTTCTTTCTCTCATAAAAATATTATATTGCATAGTCAGTGGCAGAGATGGACAGACACACAGACAGAGAGAGATGCAGGCATCAGTTTTTGCTGTAAGCTCTCTCCAGGAGTAGTAAGCAACCAATGGTTTATCTATTTATGAAACACATCACAGCCCCCTCATTTTATAAAATATTTTCTTTTGAAAAATGTTTATTTTAAAAAGAAAATCAGCACTGAATATAAATTTACATTAGTTATTTTGTAATTTAATATAAATCTTTAAAATCTACTAGCTACTTAAATATATAATATTTATATAATGCCACATATAATATTTATATAATGTTCCATGTAAACATGCATATTATATACCATATAAATTTATATTGAATTATTCATTTTTATTACAAGACTGATGAATTCATTTGCCTTAATAAAACTGGCACTTAAACATGTCAGTATAGAGTGAGGAACTTTCTATCATGGATATCCTGTTACTTTTCAAAGATAGTCATGATGAAGAATTTTGTGCATGCATTTACAGAAACGAGTACAAGATATATGCATCATGAGCACAGGAAGAGAGGTCTCAGTCCACTAATGGGAAAAATAGTTTACTTTTTTTCCCCGGGAACTAACTAAATTTCAACCTCTAGCCTCTAGTGAGCGATAGAATTCAAATTAAGTTATTCATAACTGCAAAGACCTGCTATCCACACTCATAGGGTACTTTTCCTCTCAAGGGCACAGTGATCTATGATGAACTGATACCCAGGAACAGTCTCTACAAGGAAGCATCATTCTCTTCCGTTATCAGTAGGACAGCCAATCATACATACTCATTGTTCTCTCATGGGCTGGCTTTCCAGATTCTGCATCATGCTTTGGAACATGAGGATATTTGATACAACTAACATCCTCTTTGTGATAGTTTTTGGACCTACCCAGCTTGCTATCTAGGATCACAGCAGGGGTTTCTAACACTTAACAGGAGCTGCAAACCTCTCCTCCTGCCTAAGATTCTCTTTTACAAATGTAAGCACATTTTATGACTGTGCTTACATTTTGTAAACTGTATTTTAGAGGTTCCAAGAAATCTTTACAACACACGATAGCATTGCTATTTTTAATATGCAAGGAGGTCCAAACCAGTATCAAATTCTTACAAATCTGTTATGTACATTAGACTGATACTCAATTTCAAAACATATAAAATGGCTAAAACATACAGTATTAACTAACCTTATTAAAATGGTAACTATATTATTTTTCCTTATTTAATTTTTGCAAAGATTAAGATAACCACATTACCTATTATGGTAGGCAGAGAGTGCTGTATTGAGAAGGTATCTAATGACATCTCTATGCAGAGTTTCTATAGAATTCATGTTTGGAATATATCATGGACAACTCTAATTAAACATAAGATTGGTGTCGGAAAGTATTTTATAAGAAAAGTTATCTGAAAATAAATGATTTCCTAAGTTATAATAGTTTCTTCTATTGACTTGCAATAATTGTTTTAAAATATTTATATAAATTGGTAAAGATGTATGATATTTTAGGGAGGGTTTTTATTATTAGTTTTACAAGTTGCTTATAATAAAATTTCAGGGTTTGTATATTTTGAAATTTCTCTTTGTCAAATTCTTTTAAAAGATTATATATTTTATTTGGGGGACAAAGACAGTAATTTCTATAGACATTGATCCAGCCATGCCACTTCTGCACATATACCCAAAGGACCTTACTTCCTTATATGGTTTACATGAACACAAGAGACATGCTCATCCATGTTTATAGTTGCTCTATTAACAATAGGTAGGGCAAGGAGACATCTTAGGTTTCTGTCAGATGATAAAAACATGGCACCTGTGCACAATGGGATTTCATTCATCTGTAAAGAAAAATGAAACTATAAAACACGCAGGCAAAATGGAAAACATTCTGAATGAGGCAACACAAAGGCAGAAACAGCAAAGATCGTATGTTTTCACTCACACGTGGCTCCTCACATCCTGTCTATCATGTGAGTTTTTAACTTGAGGAAACCAGAATGGGGTCATTGGTGGAAGTGGAAAGAAATATTTGAAAGGAGTGGAGACAGCAGAACACAGGTGATTTGGAAAGAAACAATGAGAAAAAGATAACTGACACCCAGCATGTTTAAAAAGCCATGCAGAAACCAACCACTCTATAAACTTCATCCCCCTCCCTCTCCCCTCCCCCCACCTCCCCTCTCATATAAAAGAGTTGGATTGGGGTTAATAAAAACTTTCCAAGACCCCTCAAAAAGATTATTTATTGTTCTTCCTTAAAATACAATAAGCCCAGAAACATAAGTAAATAAATATAGGTTTCAAGTGAGTCTCATATTTGTTTAAACAAAATAAACACATGTCCGTCTACCTTCCTTCTCCCATTCATCCCACCCATGTCCCGGGCTGTAGGAGCAAGCGTGCACATCATGGAATGTGAATGTTGGAGAGCTATTTCTACATAGCCATGTGACATGTTTCTATCCATCAGCCCTGATTCATTTTCATCATGATTTTTACACTAGTGGGTTTTATGTTTTCCCTACATGTTATTACATCTCTGCTTTAAGTTACTCTGTTGAGATCCCTTGAAATATTAGATATTTACTACAGTAATTTTGTCCCACATCCCATTTGGTCACATAAGGTTTTTAGTATCAAGTGAACTCTCTTTCACCTCTGTAACTATATCCCTTCAGTGTTTTACTGGATTTTGCCCAATTTGCCTTTTTTTAAAATTATATCTTCATTTCCATTTCCTCATATTGGTATCAAAATAAAACTAAAGACTATATATAAGGAATATTAAGATAATATTTACATTAATAAAATTTCTCTGTTGGCGTAGTGAAAAGGATGAGAGACCACACTTTCTCTTCCTTCAGATGTCTCCATAGCTCAGGAACACTGACATGTTAAACCTGCATTAAACCACAACTGAGAGCTGAAGAAAACTGAGGAGTGTGGAGGCGGGGTACCTGTGGAAGCCTAAGCTCTACTCATTCCTAGGAAGTTGGCGGCGAGGAGAGATGGCTAAAGCAGAGAAACAGACATGATAAGCTATTTAGCCTCACAGAGACAGAAAAGATGCAACCTTAAAAGGAGGGGGTGAAGAAAGCTTTGAGCTGGAATAAGAAGGAAGCATGGTCAGTGAAAGGCTCTGCTTCCCTCTGCATCCTAGGCCTTTCTCCACTAATGCCCTTAGCTGTGGCTTACAGCTTCCCTCTCCTAGGACAACAGAAAGACCCTAGAGAAGAGGTCCAGCCATTTGGTAGAGTTTTGCTATAAAGCAGTATGACCCACATAGAAGGAAGTTTTACACTGTAAAACACTTGAGTGAGCTCTCCTGCCATAAAAATCATAATAAACAAGAATTATGATTGCTGGGACACTATAGGAAAGAGAGGAGTACAGAATCAAACAGGCACCCTAAGTTTCTGAAGAGAAGAATGGCACTATTTCTACAGAAATTTTAGGACAGACACATAAGAATCTATTTCGTTTGAATTTGGCAACAAACTTTTGAGAGTTTGGTCATTTAAATGAAATCCAGCACTTCTTTATTTGATATAGTATTTGTTAAGGTATGTGTAACACTGAGGATCTTTTTAAATTATTAGCAATTTGTCTCTTTTGAGTATTTTTTCCTTTGCATTTTTGTAGGAGCCATAGAGATGGCTCCTTCCTTATTAACAAGTATTTGCCAAGATCACTCTATCCAGCTCCACAAGCTCACTGTTTCCTGTGAGTACTTTAAAACACTTTTATCACTGTATGAGAAATCCTTGCTGGGATTTTAATGGAAATTATATTAAACCTATACATCACTGGTGAGGCAATTGCCATTTTACTCTGTTGACCCTCCCTATTCATGAACAAACTCAGTGTTTCTCTACCTTCTTTTCTTTTACTAGATTTAATTATTTTCAACATACACCATGCTTACACATTTTGTGAAGTGCATAACAGAGATGTCTTTTCCTGGAGACACTCTGAATCTTGCATTTCATCTCCATGCCTTTCTACTCGTTATTGGAACTTAGAATTGAGACTGATAATTGTCTACCCATCTTATACACTGGCAGGGTGCCAAGTTCACTTACCTGCTGTTTTGTTGAGTTGAGATAATTCCTCTCTAGTTTCCCCTAGCTATCTTAAAAAATCATGAATTGATGTCAAACTTTGTCTAAATTATCCATTTCTTCCTTAGCCTACTGATATGAGAGAGTTCATTGACCAGTTTTCAAATGGTCAAAAAAACTTTAAAAAAATAAATGTGTCCTTACATGCTTGAAATAACTTACACTTGGAGTTGAGTATTATTCACACGTATTGTTAATCAAAATGACTCATATTTTCTTGAGGATGTAAGGGTTTTTTGTTTCCTTTATATTTTCTTTAAGTCTGATAACATCATTTATTAAATAAATTGTGGGTCTGTGTGTGTGTATGTGTGAGTGTGTGTGTTTCTGTCTGTCTGTCTGTCTATGTGTCTGTCTGTGTGTCTGTATGTCTTTCCTTCTCCGCCTGGAAGAGGTGAATATACCCAGTGGTGAAATGACCAGTTCTAAAATTCTAAGCATAGGATTTTTTTCCAGAGGTCTTTAAATTATGAACTTTATCGACTTAATAGAGAACAATAACTCAGATGATTTATTTTTACCTAGATTGAGTTTAGAGTTTTGTTGTTTTAAAAAATTGATCCATCGTTATTAAACTGTGAAATTACTATCAGGCTATCCTTGCCATGCTCTTATGATACTTCTTAACATGCAGCAAGTTTAATGTTCTACCATAATTTTTTCCTGATAAAATTAATAGCTTCTGTTCTGTCTTTTTTGGGTTTACTAAAGGCTGACCAATATTGTCTATTATTAGAGTAATTAGTTTCTTTATATTGATTAACATTAATTATTGTTTGATTTTAAGCATATTGACAATTTCTCTTTATTCCATTGCCCTAGCCAGTTTGTTCTTTTTTATCCCTTTTATGATACGGAAAGGTATACTTCCATTTTAGAGTTTTTTCTAATTTCTAATGTAAACATTTATTATGATGAGTCCCATTGAATAGTTGTGCCCAACATATTGCATATGCTTTGATTTATTTTTCTCTAGATCAACTGAATGCTTAATTCCTTAAAGACCAGAGTTTTCCTCTTCTTCATGGACTATTTAGAAGTGTGATATTTAATTTATACCTGCAGAAATAGTTTACTCTCAGAAATTGTTGATAATTGTGCTAAATATCTGACAATAAGACATGTGTGAGATGAAGGATTTGTTTGGCCTCATAATTTGAGGATACACTGCCAGAAAGACATGGAGATATGAGGAAATCCTCCCATTGGCAACAATTGTATGGGGATGTTTGCTTTTCTTGGGTCAGAATAGAGAAACACAAAGAGATGAAATTTGATGCTCATCTCTCTTCTCTTTTTATTAGTTTTGGACCCCAACTCATGGGATTGTCCAATGCACATTCAGGGAGGGATCTCAATTCATCTTCCCTGAAAGCATTTTGAAAATCACACCCAAAAGTTTGTCTTCAAGGAGATTGCAAGCTCAGGAAAATTGACAATAAAATTATCCAATACAGGTACATTATAATCATTGAATGTGCCCCTAAAATACCTCCTAATTTTTAAATATTTGTCTTTTGGTTCAAGATTTGGTCTACCAGGATGCTGGAAGAAAACAGACATTTGTGGTTACCCAACACAATGTGCTATCTGTGTCAAATCTTTTTCACATTTTGCTAATGCTTCCCGCGTTTTTTTAGTCTTGCTGGTTTTATGTTTTGTAGCTTTATTGGTTGCCAAATGGTATCTTACAGTGCCCTGATATAAGTGTAGACTCATCTATTTTTCCTTTCAGCTCTGCATTTTTGTTCATGTCAGGTTCTGTTATCGGAGCCCACAATTACAACCCTTGTGTCCTCTTCAGGCACTGATCCTTCTGTTACTCTGAATGTTACATTGCATCTCTAGTCATTTTCTTTGCTCTGAAACATTAAATGACCAGACATTAATACAGCTAGTTCTGACTGACTTAGAGTTTCTTTTGTGTGTGTAACTAATGTTTGAATGGTACACATTATTTTTTTTCCCACTTTCTCCTTCCTGTGTCATTAAGTTTTAGCTGTAAACAGTATAAAATGTTCAGCTTTCTATTGATGCTCCTGGTGTGTCATGTCAGAAGTATTTTTAATCCATTGTGTTCAAGGTCCTTATTGATAGATTTAGGTCTGGGTTTGCCATAACACTGTTTGATTTGTATTAGTCTTGCGGGTCCTCATCCTTCTGATTCTCCTCTGTTGTTTTCTTGGAAGTTACTTGAACATTTGGGGTCAAATTTCATCCTGATTTGTATTTGGTGTGAGCATTTCTTCTTTAGTATATAGAATTGTGTATATATATAATCTTTGAGGTTGTTACTTTAGGTTAGAGTTTGTGGAGATAAAATATATAGAGGCCAAAGACAAGGAAGAGTCAGAGACAGGAAAAGATTTTTAAAAAAGGTCAACAGACAGAGAAAACTCAATATCTTACCTATCACATAAAACATGGAAGCCTCACTTCTCTCTCTTTTTTTTTTTTTAAAAAAAAAAAAAACTTTATTTATTTATTTATTTATTTATTTATTTATTTATTTGCCTTGGTGTTTGCCTGGAACTGGAAGTACAGACAGTTGTTAGCTGCCATGTGGGTGCTGGGAATCGAACCCAGGTCCTCTGGAAGAGCAGACGGTGCTCTTAACCGCTGAGCCATCTCTCCAGCCCCTCACTTCTCTTTGTATCATTTAACTTTTACCACTTTTTTGTGTCTATAATTTTATTTATTTATTTTATTGAAAATATTTCTTCAATCAATGTTCTGATTGCTGTTTCCTCTCCTAGCTCTTCTCAGATCCTCCTCAACTGATCAACCACCTAAAGCTTTCTATTTCTCATTAGAAAATAAGCAGGCATCTCAAAAACAATAATAAAACAAAGTAAAAACAAATCAGAATAGGAAAAAATGAACAACAGGAAAAAGAAACACAAGAAACACACAGAGACACACATTGAATTCAGCCTCCTGAATCTCAGCTTGGCCTTGGACCAACTCTGGGGATTTCTTAGCTTCTCCCTACTCCCTCTGTTTCCTTGGCCCTTCCTATTTTGTTTTTTATTTTATTAATATTTTAAATTTGTTTATTTTTATCAAATTTTAATACTATATATTTTGGTCATATTCTTTCCCCTACGCTAGCTCCTTCCAGAGCATCCTCACCTTGCTAACTGAAATGCTACTCCAGCCACTTTCTCCTGCCTCTGTTAGACCACAGCAATACACATAGTAGTTGTTCTATTATTATTTCAAAGTACTTATGACTCTCTTAAAATTTTTCAGTCTTTTTTAAAACTGTTGATCAGGTACTTAAAATTTAATTAATTTGTTGCCAAGACTGCAGAAATGTCACACAGTTAAATAAACAAATCGCAAAACCACACAAGATTTATCTGTGGATAAAACTGCTATAATTAATAAATTGCTTTCACTTTAATTTTGTGATGGTCTATGGCTTATAAATTACAGAACTGCTTTGCAACATCATAGAAAAATAGAGTTAGAATTTATTCATCTGGATGCTCATAATCCATCTCCTTCTAACACATAGAACATATCTGCTCTTTAATTTTTTCCCTCTCTTTTATTACCATTAACAACACACAAGCTCAAATTCAATGTAAAATGAGCCATTAAGGGAGAAGTTACATCTTCTTAGAGTATACCCACCCACAACCCAAATGATTCATAGCTATTGTCTTTTCTTTTCTTTCTTGGTCTTGAAAACATGCACAATATTATTGACAGATGCTGTTTGTGGTGATGTTGAGGCTCCCATCCGCACACAGTGGTTTTTACTGTTCTGAGTCATGTTGGGGGCAGCCAATGAATACTTTTGGCACACACTAAGAAGCCTGAGAAAAGCACTATTATAATTTATTTCTATCTAAATTACTCCACTTTAGAAAAGGATGCTGAATTGAACCAATTTCCCATAAAACTAGCTCATTTTGATGACTATCAGTTTGTCTCCTGATGCACGATATTAGAGAAACAGAAAATAAACACATGTACACACATTCAAATGTCTCCAACCTTTTATTTTTGTATCAAACAATTGCTTTTTGTTCTTTTCATTGATTCAGTGGGTAATTAACACTGTGCCATACCACAAATGCCACTTACATAATATGAACATTCAACAATATTAATATTCCCTTTCTTAGAAATAAAAATGAACCAAAGAGGCCTTTAACAGCTGTTTGAAGCATATTTTATATCAAATTGGGCATTTGTACCTGTAAACAATGAAACGGTGAATTGTTCTTCAAGACTGCAACTCTGTCTCCTTTTTACAACCTGATCATTTATATTGGAAGAAAGAAGGCTACATTATGAATGCATTTCTTGATAAATTCACCTCCCAAATATCTTTTGCTCAGCCTCTTTCCTGTAGTTATTGACTATTTGAATTCTGGAATTCAGAGCAATTGCAATAACACTGATCGATGTCCTTTAGAATAGGATCTTACAAACACAGCAGCTTCTGACTTCATCTTTTGCCAATAACAAACATGCAAATGAAAACATTACATATGATTTATTGTGGACAGGAATAAGTGGGGACTTTTACCATTACCTAGACATCAAAAACTGTTTAAAGGGTATCTATTGGGGAAGGGAATGGCATGGAAAAAACACCCAGAGGAGCACTGCAAACACATCTTCTCCAAGCAGTATTTGTCCCAACTGGAAATTCATGGTATATAATTAATCATGTGTAACAAATTACTGTTTCCATTTCACAAAAAGGTGTAGAGGGTGGGAATGTTTTACCGAGTGAGTGACACACTTGCTTTATAAACATGAGACCTGAGTTCATGTCCCAGCTCTCATGTAAAACTTTAACTGCTAAATCTTTGACCACTTATAACCTTAGCTCTTAGCACTGAAGACTGACGGCTCTTCAGGTCATGGTGGCAAGCCTATCTAGCATAAATAGCAAGCTCCAGATTCAGTGAGAGTCTTAAAGACTGGAGTGGAGAGTGACTGCATAGGATACTTGGTGTATGGACACCTGCACTCACACAGGGGTACACATGCATGCACATAGATACACATAAAATTAGACCCCAGACTTCTTCAGTGAATAAAAGGGTGCTGGAAAGTTTGAGTAGAGAATGAGGCATAATTATGAACAGCATTTAGAACTAGGGAAGCAGCCCTGGAACTTCTAATGGAATCTGTGATCTGAGAAAATAGATCCAACACTTCCTAAGAACCAGATCATCTTAGTGACTGTTAAGGCATTATTCCAAAGGATGCAGAAACCTTAATTCATGCAATAACATCTATAAGCTGAGTGTTTGTAATTAATGCAAAACCTCAGTGCAAAGGTAGCTGTTTGCTGAGAATATTAAATATGGTTGACATGACAGATGAGAAATTTCACAGAAATGACTAAGGAATCTACAGTGCTAAGTCTGTTCTGACACTTAGAAAGATACCATCAGAGGTGAGTCCTTCATACATACAACTTTATTCTTCACTGATGACATGAATTTATTATACATCGCCCCTGCCATCCCAATTTCAAATCTCAGCTCTGATTCAGAGGTACTTATAACTTACTTTATGCAACAGTCGGATCATTTCTAATTTGTACTGCATCCAACCTTACTCCTCCCTCTAGTTAGTCTTTCTCATTGGGTCATTATCTCTGAATCTTTCCCCTCAGTGGATTTCAGATAAATTCTATTATTTCTAAGACTTGGTAGTTGCCTTGAAAGCACTAAGAAAGAGAATTTAAGCCACCAGAGACACTTGCACTGACTTGACCACAACATTTTTCAGAAGATTTTTGTTAAGTAAATCTATAGAATTTTAACCAAATGTCATTTGCAATGAAGTAGCCATTACTGGCTTTTTATCATATAATTTTCCTATAGCAGTGAATGCTAGAGCAGGGCTGCATGCACCTCAGAACGAGCTTTATGATGCTAATAACTAATAGCCTCCAAACCTGCATGAGCAAAAATGATTTTTTAAAAAATAGTTTTTTTCTCTCATGCTAGCTATACCCCAGTGGTCTATTAAGTTGGTTGCATCCTTGGTGTTTATCATTGTCCCATAGGGGTACAGGGTGACAGAACCTCCACATTTATAAGTCACTGTGGCACAGAAAAAGCAACGTGATCAGGAACGTACTAGATCTCCACATATTCTTGCTAGAGGAGACATTTCACTGTTGTCCACTTTCCTTCAAGTGTTGCATTGGCCACTGCAGATCACATGGTCTGAGGGATTAGTGATCCTTCCAGGGAATCAGAACAGAATAGTGCTAACAGCCCTAAAGACTCCCAAACCGCAGATTTCTACCACTAATAAAGACTGCTGCTGTGGTTGCTCAGGCATATAATCCCAGTCCATTGGGGAATAAAGGCAAAGGGATTGCTTCACATCTGAGGCCGGATATGGATTAATCCTGATGAGTCCTAGGGTGGAGTGAGATTGTCTCAAAAACAAAAAGATAAAACAATGAGAAAAAGACTTACTAATCCTAAAACTAAAAGCACCAGCAAAGTTTACACCACAAATGCTGCCTCATATCTGTGGTTGTCTCTCCGAGTGAGACAACACTACGACTTCCTATAAATCATCCCACAAAATGCTTTTCATAGGAGGAATGCTGTCTGTCCAGTGAACTGTGTCTAAACTGTATCTCCAGGAGGAAGTTACCTTCACTCAATTTACCCCATTAAAATGTATTCCTTCATGTTCACTTGGTTCTAAATGACTGTGATGATAGCCAGCCACTCACAAAAATAGCTGGCTGAACGCTTCCTCATCTAATTTTTGCCTAGGACCTTTGTTGTTCAATCATCTCACTTTCATTCTCCTGCTCTTGCTAGTGTGAGACTTCCTGCGCTACTGTACAGCCATTGCTCTGAACTGACTTGTCTTAATTTGTACTTAAACCTCTGTTTCCTTGTGTAAAATCCTGCTGGCTGAAGTCAACCTCATGCTCAATGGAGTATTTACAGGTTGTGATTTGTAAATTACAATGGGTCATGTTCTATCCCTCCCAACTGAAATACATTCTTGTCACAGTGAATAAGTAAAAAGACATGTCTGGGGAATAAATTAAGAAATCCACTTATAAGAAAAGGTCTGTGCTTCCTATATGTAATATCCTAATGTGTTTCTTTCCCTGGCTTTTATGAACTAGAGTGATATTTAAAAATTTATATTCGTTTGTTTGCTTGTTTACAAGCTACCTACTGATTGAGTGACTAAGAAGCATTCATAAATATATTATGTGTTGTCACTAATCCCATCAAAATATCATAGTTTACTAGAGACAGAAAAAAATGTGTTGCCTGCTAATTATACTTACTTGTTATTGTGATATTTTATGCAACTTGGAAATACCTTTTTCTTTATATACACACTGTAGTTTCAGAGACATTTTTTGAAGGGGTGGGCCTTTAAAGCATGAATATCTTCATTTCAATATCAAACTTCTGTGGCTATTTAAAGATGTGTGAGTGTGTGAGTGTGCATATGTATGAGTATGTGAATATGTATACTTGTGTGTGTGTGTGTGTGTGTGTGTGTGTGTGTGTGTGTGTGTATGATTATCTCACAGCTGTAGTTTATCATCTAGGGAAGTCAGGGCAGGAACACCAGTCAGGAACCTGGATTTAGACACAGAAACAGAAGCCTTGAAGGGGTATTGATTTGTGGCTTGCTTAGTCTGCTTTTTATACAACCCAGGTCCACCTCCTCAGGGATAGAACTACTCACACTTGTCTGGGCCCTCCCAATCAAACATCAACCCAGAAATTGCCCAGCAGGCTTGTCCATAAGCCAGTCTGCTGAGATTATTTTCCCTTCCCAAATGACTCTAGCTTAAAGCTGACATAAAACTAACCAGGACAATGTGAACTGTTTTAATTTGTGTATGTGTGAGTCCATTTATGTGCATATATGAGTGTGAGTACATGTATGTGTGTATATGCATATATTATGTGTATGAGTGTGGTTGAGTACATGTATGTGTATATATGTATATGAGTCTGTGTGTAAGCATATATCCATGTATATGAATGCATGTGTGAGTGTGGATGTGTGAGCATGTATGTGTATATATGAGTGTGAATAATGTATGTGTGTGAATATGCATATATGTATGTGTATGAGTGACTGTACATATATTTGTGTGTATGTATGAATGTGTGTGTATATGTATGTTTGAATGTGTGTGTATATGTATATATGTATGTGTGTGTGTGTGTGTTTCAGTTAATGCTCTTTGACATAGATACCAAATCTTAAAGCTGAGAAACTAAATCTGGTTCCCCTTCTTTGCCTGTGAGGACACTATGGCTCAAAGAGATTGCAGTAAAGAAAGAGGAAATTCTTGGATGCCCTTTTAAATTTACTAAAAATATTTTTAAAAATGACAATGGACAAATAAAAGCAAATGTGAATAAAAATAGTAATAACTGTCATGCTTGTTGATGCTTTGAATGTGATGATTATGTTATTTTAAAGAGATATAAAAATATTCTAATAATACATATTTACTGAACAGCAAAGTTACACAAACAATATGATTGCTAGCTGTGTTAAAAATGATTCTAAGGACTAAGGAAGTCTTGGCAGTGGGATTCTGCAGTTAATTATGAATATGTTCCCCATTTGGGTAATGCAGAAGCAGCAGCTGACTTCATTTGCCATTGCCTGGTGTAACTCAGAGCACAGGCAAATAGAAAGAGATGGATTATGAACACTGCAATTTCATTTTGATCATAATACCATACAAATTATGAAGCACTTTGATAATGATACCATCCCAATTATAAAATATGGTGATTAGTTGTATGCGTTCCATTTTCCTAGGAATGAAGTAGGTGGTTTGGGTTAGCAAGAATTGAGGTTGTTTTATGATATGTTTATAAGAGGAGATGATAAAATCAAATTTGTTGGTGGTCATCATATATTGGTGAATGATAAGTGAGAAACAGAAGCAATTGATGTCTAGTCATTTCCTATAAGGCTTGAGGATTTGCAAATAAGGAGATCAGGCAAGAATAACTGTTTCTGAGAGTAGATCTTGAGCAATGATTTCTCTGCAATTTGTTCTTAGATGGCATCTGGGGAAGGTTGTGTTTTAAATAAAGAGAACACTGTGATTTGAGCAGAGAGACCCAAGGAGAGCTTTTGAGAAGATCTATGAAGCACAGTTACATTTTCTTCTGTAATGTAATAAGTACACTGAGTAAATTAGTAATAAGGACACTGAGCATTGTATGGAGAAAACAAAATAATTATAAAGCATTTGTTATAAAGCTGCCCCAGAAATGGAGAAAGAGAGAAGATAAAGAATATACTTGACAATCAAGGACATGCAAGTGAAGCAAAGAAGGACTCAGCCAAAATACCTTAGAATGTGTTACAAACAATTTCAGAAAAATATTATTCCTCAATACAGAATTAATTGTGAGTATGGCTTGTTATTTCAAATACCCCTTGTAAATAAATGCTTAAAATTTCCACCTCTTCTAGTCTTTACTTTCACCCCAAGAAAGACATTATTAGAGCTTAGACCGAGAAGAAAGTTAGAAACCCCAAAATGTTAGATCTGCCCCCAACTACCTGTGTGATTTGAAGTCAGATAAATGACATCTCTGGGCATTTCAATCTCAGTGTATTTGGTTAAAATGCAAATACACTTGCACTCTAAATGATGGTACGCAGAAATGGAAGGGTATCTACTAGGCAGCAAGATAGGTTATGAAAAGGGAAAAGTAGAAAGCAAGGTCATGGCTGAGGTGAAACCCTACTTACCTTCTCAGACCACAGGCTTTAAAGAAGAAGAAGAAGAGAATCAATTACTATTCTTCAAGGTCAAGTTGACAGTCCTTAGATGTCCCTGACTGTCACTATGGAGAAGAGAAACTCAAACCCACTGCCTGTGCTACTTCACTCCTCTGCCAGCTACCACCACCCATGTTGCTTCTTTGGAGCAAATGGCCTTGTGTTCTCTCAAAGTGGGCACGTGATACCTCCCCAGTAAGTGGTGGAACCCTCGTCTATGGAAGTGGCTTATGTCTCTGTCTCACTTTTAGAATTACTTTCTTCACCTCAGGGGTGGGGGGTATGTTGTATCTACTTAGGTTATCAGGGTAAAAAAAATTGTAAAACTAGAATCTTTATAAACAGTATAAAACTAGACCTGGCAGGAAACTTCTGTAATCCCAGCACTTGGTACATAGAGGGAGGGCACTGAAATATGTAAGATCCTGTCACAAATAAATAAAATATACACAAAGAAGAGAACCTTGACCTGAGTAGGAAGTTGAGAATATAAAGAGGTAGGCAAGAGACCGGAAGAAGAATGAACAGTAGGGTTTTGTGATGGACTAGAAAGTTGAAAAGTCAGCATGAGCAAACTGTTAACGTTGGCTGAGGGCAGTAAATGTCCACGAGTCCACACATTACCTCCTGGGGGAACTAACCTTATAAGATGCTAATGTATTCCAGGTCTTTTCTGACTCATACTCTGAAGGCACACTACAGCATGATGCCACATCTCCTAATTAGAACTTAGAATTACATTATTAACTTCTAAAAAGAATACTTTTTTATTTTTGAGATTATAATGTAATTATATAATTGTTCCCTTCCTTCCCCTCCCTCTAAGTCTTTCTATGTACCTCTCCTCCACTGTCCTTCAAATACCTGGCCTCATTTTTTTATTGATTGTTGTTACATGAATATATGTATATACCTATATATTCCTAAATATGACTTGCTCAGTCCATACAATGCTACTCATATGGATGTTTTTAGAACCGTTTATTATTTAGTATTGGATTGCCAACTGGTATGCAGTGAAAAAATAGTAACACAGACAACTAGAAATGGGAAATGCTGAATATTATAGTCCTTTGCTCTGATGCATGTACGAGTACTTCATAATCATGTCTGTTGTGATAGTGATAGCTATTAAAAATGGAAGTATAATATCTCTGAATGCCAGAAATATTTTGTTTATACTCAAGATATTTTTGAAAATAGATTCTTAACCCAAACACCCTGCCATTGTTGTGAAAAAATTTTGGATGGAGCTTTATTTTGGTTCATGGTTTCATCCATGGTTGGCGAACTCTGGATTCTGGGTCTGTGTCAAGGCAGAATGTCACAGAAGGAAGCAGATGCCACAAGAAAGAACTTACACTATGGTGAACATAAGGAATGTTTATGATCTCCCAGCAGCTCCAGTGACTGAGGACTGAGAGAAAAAGGAGGAGGAGGAAGAGGATGAGGAGGATGAGAAGGAAGAGAAACACACACAGTATTGATTGGGTGGAGAGAAATTTAAAATCAGATTATAGCAATTACCTTGTTGAAGAAAACATTAATAGAAATCACATGCAGATGTGGCAAAGCCCCAACATATCATGTCTGAATTAAGACATAATGGCCTAAGTCAATATAACTCTATCATCTGATATTTTGAGGAGTCATAAGTCCTAAATTTAAGCTGTGGGAATGGTTGTTGTCTTTCTGGGGCCTCCAGTAAGGCCTTTGTTTCTTTCCTCTTCTGTCTCCTTAAAGCCATGTGTATTCCTTGCCCTGTGACCTGCTCTCATCACGGCCATCACTCTGATTCTGCTTCTGTCACCTTACCTCTGTCCCTGACTCTAAGTCTCCTGCTAACTCCTTGTAAGGGTCTTTGGGACTAAACTGGGCCTACTGGGATGATCCAGATCATAGGTATATCCAGCTTGCAGCTTGTGGGCTACATATGGCCAAAGAAAAGCTCTGAATATTGTCTTTGTTTCTCTTCTGTTACTTCACATACTTCCAGTGGTCAGCTTGGGTGGCAAGATGGCTGGAGGCTGACTGGTCTTAGAAGGTCTCATTCTTACAGCTGTAGGTAGCCTGACACCCGATGAAGTGGTGAGGCAGAGAATTGCAGAGGTTACCTGGACAAGCTAAGACTTTTAGAATTCCTTAGGTGATATGTGGTAGCTCTTAAAGCTCATTGATCCAAGATACCAAGTTTTAAAATAATGTCACATGGGCATAGCTAAATGGCATTGGTATTTATCATCACTTCCAAAAGCTCAATAAAAAAAACAAGTAAAAGTTCTTTCCATTTTTGCAGTATGTTGTCATCAATCAACAAAGACAGAGAAAAATGACAAAAGACCAAGAGAAAAAAAAAATGTATAATACAAAGGGACTAGTCGTAACAGAAATAGTAAAAGAAATGAGAGAAAGATGGACAAGAAGAAGAGAGGGAGAAGGGGGAAGAGGGAAAGGATGATGAAGAAGAGACAAGGAAGAAGAAGAAGAAGAAGAAGAAGAAGAAGAAGATGAAGAAGAAGAGGAGGGAGTGGTGAAGGGGGAGGAGAAGAAAAATAAGAAGAAAAAAGAAAGAAAAAATGGAAGGACAGGGAAGGCATCTTCTGTTTCAACACTTGATGCAGAGCTTGCAGTCATAACTTCCAGAGTTTGGATCCCCTGAAACTCACTTAAAAGCCTGCTTGTAATTCCAGCCTCAGAAAACAGAGTCAGATGATCCTTAGCAAAAACTAGCTAGGCAAACCAGCCATATTGGCAAACTCTGGGTTTGGTTGGTTGACCCTAACCTTTATGAATAAGAGAATCAATTCAGAATGATTCCCAGCATCCAACTTTGGCCTCTGCGCAAATGCCTACACATATGCAAAAACGTGATACATACATGGATAACATATGTAAAAAGACAAAAGAAGGAGAGAGAAGAGAAAGTGGGAGGAAGGAAAGAGGAAAGAAACTCTGACGGAGGCAGGATAGAGAGTGGGAAGCGAGAATAGAAATCACTTTTCATTTGTCATGGCTTCCAAAAAGCAGTACAAGACCCCCACTGGGGGTACATGTGAACATATCCCCCACTGTGTGTTTGTGTGTGTGTGTGAGCGAGAGAGAGACAGAGAGAAAGAGAGAGAGAGGCAGAGACAGAGAGAGAGAGACAGAGAGGCAGGGAGACAGAGAGAGAGACAGAGACAGAGAGACAGAGACAGAGAGAGAGACAGAGACAGAGAGACAGAGAGGCAGGGAGACACACACACACACACACACACACACAGAGAGAGAGAGAGAGAGAGAGAGAGAGAGAGAGAGAGAGAGAGAGAGAGAGAGAGCAGATCATTTTTCAAAGCCTCTTTGAGGAATAGTTTACAATTCTGATAAAAACATAGAATAAAAAGAAAGCATTATCATCCTTTAGAAATAGCAAGAGGTACTCCAGGCAAAGTGGAGGCAAAAATCTTATATTCTACATTCTAAGATTGTCAACACCTTTTTCCTTATTCATTTATCAGACAGTCTGTATTATTGCACTAAGAGCACTGGGAAATTCTACGCTGTTAAATTTAGCTTACTCAAAGGAGAACGAGGATTGTCCTTTGGAATGTCCTAACCAGCCAACACACCCTGAAGTAGTGACTACAGTGGACAGAGAGACACACAGATGCTAATGTCATCTTTATGCTCCACACTTGATCAGATTCCAAAGAGTCTGTACATGGTACACTATGAAAGAGAGAGGACAAGAAAGCATGGGGCCTGCAGGATGTAAGCAATGAAAAAAGCCACTTTGTTTTGGTCTGCTCGTCAAAGTAAAAGAAAAATATCAAAAATGTGGTACAGATTTTACCACAGATGAATTTTTATGAAGAGTAAAAAAATATATGAAACAAAAAATTTTAACTGTGCTATCACCAACTCTACCTTGAAGATGAGTAAGGTTGATATAATCATGAGAAAACAGCAGTAAAAGAGAAAGTTTGACAATGCTGAGATTTATCACAGACTTCACAATGGCATTTTGGCCCACAATGAATGGCACTTTAAAGTTTCTAGGGATTTCCCCAGCTAGCCAGGTATTCATGGTTGCCTAGCAGCAACATATCACCAAGACCAATACCATATTCAACAATGACCCCATAAAATAGCGTTATTAGGATGCCATGGCCACCTCAGTTTGAGTAAGTACATTCTATGATACTCACATAATGACAAAACCACCTAACAACTTGTTTCTCAGAATTCATCCCCACTGTCCAACCACCTGTGATTTCAGATATGAAAAAAAATGCAAGTCTCAAAGAATAGTTGCATAAAAATAATTAGAATTATCACCAGAAACAGAACAAAACATAGACAGAAAACAAAGGAATGAAATAAACTAGAGAATCAGAGATGAGAGAAATCAGCCCAGCAGAAGTGTTGTTCAGATAGAAAACCAGAGAGAATAGAAGAAAAGAAATCACTTGCTATGTTTAAGGGATCTGAATACCACAAAAGGAAAAACAAAAACATGCCACAGCTCAACATGATAAGATGTCAGCATGGCAAAGTGTAAACTTCACAAAGTCCTTTACATTTTTAGGCATATTAGATTAAGTCAATCAAAACTGAGACTATCAATCTTGCTCATCATAGCAATACACATGACTAAGAAAGAATATAATGAGGCACTTTAAAGTTTCTAGGGATTTCCCCCAGCTAGCCAGGTATTCATGGTTGCCTAGCAGCAACATATCACCAAGACCTATATCATAAGCATTTTTCACAGATGTGGAATTTGCACTGGAATCACAGTCACAGACTAGAGTCACTTTTTATGCTCATGTTGGCTTAAGCTTAGTGACTTGATGACCCACTTCTGAGACAGTCTACCTGTAGGGTTGGCTGCAAATTCCTCTCCCTGTGAATGTGTGCACTATATGTGTTCCCTATCAGTATGCTAGTTGAATTCTAGGAACAGATGTCTCAAGGTGAAAGATAATATAAGACACACACACACACACACACACACACACACACACACACTCCATGGAAGTTACAATATTAACAAGGTCCCTATTCTGTCCAGATTGAAAGACAGGCAAAGGAACTGTTGTCTCTCTGAAATAAGGTGACATAAGAATATCGAACTCACATTCTAAAGATGTGTAAGGGAGAAGAAGATACTGCCATTGTTATTTTTAGAAGGAATAGTATGTCACCAGAATCAGTAGCCAGAGAAATCATCACCTATTTCAAAAGTGCCAAGGTGACACATTTCAGACATGTTAGACAGCACAGATTTGACATCTCATCTCCTGCCATAATGAGAGCATGTATCTTCTTGAGACGTAATAATTATCCTATAAAGATAATGATTGAAAGTTGAGAATTTAGTTCAGCTGATAAAGTTATCACTAGCACACCCAAAGCCATGAAATCAAGTCTCAGCACCACTTAAAAATAAAGTGAGGTGATTCATACTTGGCACTGCATTATTTGGTAGAGCAAAATTTCAAGGTCATGCCTCCTTTATGTAGTTGGGGATACATGAAACTTTGTTTCACAAAACAATTAGTCATTGAAATCTAGAGGAGGTTCAAAGTTCATGGGGGGATGGAGGTTGAGAGAGCAATCCTGCCCTAAGAGAATCCATTGAGCATCCTACAGAGAAACCCAAAGACTTCCCTGAAGCTCATCCGGAAGCTCTGGCCACAAGGTCCCCATAAATATAAATGGCTAATTTTTATGGTGAAGAGAGATTTCATCAAATTAGGAAAGAAGCTGATGCTCAAAGTAATGAAGTTAAGAAAGAAATAAAATGTTTAATTGAAGGGGGAAAGGTTTTTTGCAATAAAATCTCCTGTGATAACATAGATTCATTTATTTGTTTGTATAGAATGGGCAGGGAAAATTAGACAGTGATAGATAAATCATTAGTTTTTATCATAAGAAATTAATAGATGACATCTAAAATTTAGAAATTTGTTCTTAGAGATATGGATTAAAATGCTGGAAGTGATTGCCTCTGCAAAACAGAATGAATGAGAAGGATGCTGTGAAAGCTAAATGCATTGCTTTCTTACACTTTTGGGTAAGTAGTTCATCTTGAGAATAGAGAATGTGGGCGAGTTTGGATCTAAAGGTACCACTGTGGTGTGTGCTACTAGGGTCATAGGGGAAGAGAGATGGAGGGCCTAGTGGCATAAGAGCAATGACGCTATCTGCTTCCTATGGCAGCAGCCAGGGCTTCTAGAAACTGCACAAATACCTAGCAACTTTACTTTCTGAGCACCCAGGGCTGGTAGAGGACAGAAGGATATGAACCAACGGTGCCCCCATCAGCCTTCTGCTGACTCCATCACCTTGGAGGAGGAAACTCCTTAAAAATGACCTTTGATTAATAGAGAAGACATAACTATCACATCCAGAAAAACTCATCAAGCTTCCCAGGAAATATGAATGTAAATAAAATATTGATTAAAAGCTAAAAGGATTTTAATTAGGTTACTTAGTTTAATAGTTTAATTTGGCAGAAACAGACAACTTGGACAAGGTTCTTTGTGTAAGCACATTTCAAATCACTAATTAAAATTTCAGATGGCAATCTGAGATTAGCAAAGAGATCTTCAAAGGCAAGCAAGATGCCCACTTATTTTATTTTATTTTAGAAAGACACAATGCAATTCTAAGAGGTTACTTTGTGCCTTCTGTTTGAAACAACATGGATACTTAGATATACTGGAATCCTCTTTGACCTCATACACCCTCCATAATTAATTTATGTTGAACAGAAAGGATAGTTTGCTGGGCAAATAGCATATAAATTACATGTATCTTTGTTGAAGAATCTCCTGAGTTCTGAATAGAACAGAAAGAATTGGTCTTTCTGAAATATGCTGTTATTAAATAGAAGAAATTGATTCCTAAACATGTAAAAGGCATTGCTCAGCCTAATATTATTTATTCAGTCCTATTTGGCTAGTGCATAAACCATTTGAAGTAAGACACCCAGAGAAGCTCTCTCTGTCATCTCTATTAGGTAATTACATAGCAATACACTACGTTCATGCTTCAAGGTCAAAGCTAAGCCTGCACTTGTTATGTTTTACAAGGCACAGCATCAGTTGAAGACAGCAGAGTATAAAAACAAGCTCTTTGAGTATCTCAGAGCTCAAACACTGGTTTTCTCTTTAATCATATGACTTTAAGCAATTTACAAAGCTTTTCTCATGCCTCAGTTTCTCTATTTGTAATAAAGAACTGACAATAGTATCCGTTTCAGAGTTTGAAGACTCACTAGGAGGATTTAAAATGAATAAATATTGAATGCTTGAACACAAAGCTTTAAAACATAGTCAATACCCCATAAATGTTAACTCTATAAATATGACCCGATGGGAGTGGTAAAATCTGCATAGCTGACTGAGAAGAAAGGAGAAAGAAGTAACAATTCTAAACAATGCTTGAAAGATCTGGATTCAAATTTTAGCTCAAACACATATTAGCTGTATGTACCTTGGATAAATGACTAACCTGCCAATGCTTCTGTCCCCTTTTATGTGATTGATATAGCTAGATCTCAGTCATAGTGCTGCTGAAGAGCTCCTAAGGTTAAGGCCTGCTACAAAGCTTGACTCCTAAGACTTATTCAGTCACTATTCTTCATCTTCTGCAAAAAAAAAAAAAAAAAAAAAAGAAAAAGAAATGCAAAATACAAATGTTTGGCTATTGCCCTATAGGTATTTGTAGATGTAATTTAAATTCATTGGAAGTACCTCAGTGGTGCATTGCTTTAATGGAAGCTGCCCAGGTACAGGGGAGCCTGATACATCCTGATATAATCAAAACCCATCATTCATCTCTTCTAGGGGGAGGGGGCAGCATTTTGAATCTTACCCAGATTAATCGTACATGTCAACGATATTGATATTTGCATAAATATCATTATAGCTTCAGACCAAGTAAGTCCTGGACCAATAGATTACTTCAAACAGAGTCCTTCAGGCACTGTCAACATTTCTTGGCAAAAACACTGACCTCAGGGCAGACATTTGACGGATAATGTGTAAAATATCCTATTAAAACTTGAATAAGATTCCAATTTCCAAATAAATTCTAAATATCTGTTAATGACACCACAAGTTAATGGAGAGGTCATTAGTTGCAAAGAATGGAAAACATATTTTATTACTAAGCAAAACAACTTATCATACCTTGTGTTTTATCTGTTGTCATTTAGTTTTAGTTTGTGATTTTGCTTTATGACAGAATACAGCTGTGTCTGGGCTCCAATTCAAGACCCCCTTACCTCAGCCTTGTTGCAGTTATTGTTTCTCTATTTTAAACTAAGCTTTTATTAGCCCAATAGCAAGAGTGTCTAAAACTAATGGACACTTCAAGGAAAATCTGCATATAAAATTCAAAAATAAAAATGCTTACTTAATCTAGTGTTATATCACTTTAACCTAGAATGTGATTTTTCAGCTCTAAAATTCAATTTATTTCAGTGCCAAAAAAGATTTCTACTCACCATTCAAAATTATCCATTTTGGTTATGCCCCTCATGTATTGGCATAGTGTTGAAACAAGCCATTGTCACTCTTATATAAATAATTATTTAATCATTTGGAAACTCACCTTTTATTAGAAACTCTCCTTTTTCTTAAAACAAATTTCTACTTTTATAACTGAAGTCAACAGTCAATGCATATTTTGGAATATGTGTATGTGCCTGGTTCTCTATTAGAAATAACATAAGGCAACGTGGGAAGTACCTGGAGAAACCATGATCTTTTGAGATGTATCTTTATAGTTTGGTGGGCACACCTCATGGGTAACAAAAGTAATTAGAAAAGAATGGTAAGTAATATATAACAGGTTAACCCTCTCATTCTTGAGGCCTGTGAACAAGAGTCACATCTGGGTTCAGATTTTCTTCACTGGGACACAGTTCCAGGTGTTATCATTCTGCCTCCCACATATAAACAGTGTTACACTATAGTAATAAAATGGAAACCATTGGTTATGTGCATAAATCCTTTTCATTATTGCATTAATAAGCATATGCGTTAAAGCCTAGCTCCTTTTTCATCTCAAACCTATCTGATTGTTCTTTTTCCCTCTAGTTTGCTATGCAGATAGCATTCTGTAAACCAGTATGTGGCAAAGTCTAGTGATACCAGGCAATGAATGATCATGGGATGTCCTAAGAAAAAGCTGTGTCCTGTTAATATTCAGCAAGTCTTTGAAACACATGTGGGCTTGAGTGCCAGGCAGCTCTGATTAGACATTATCAGTTGGCCTTTGATGAAATGCCTATCTTAGAAAACTCATTTGTCTTCCTTGGGATATTGTCAAGCTCTGGAGAATAAATGAGCCTGAAGGTTCCGTTTTTGTGGTTTCACTTTGAATAGTAACCAGTGTCAAAAGGCATGTGTACTAACCCTGTTCATCTTGATCCAAAGAGAAGAATGTTACACAACCAATATAAAGACCACCTTATATTTACCACATAGTACACTAGACCCACTAATGTATTTCCAGTTTGGACTTTTACTTTTTCCCATTAAACACATACACACACACACACACACACACAAATAAAAAACTCTTCCAAATAATAGAAATTAAGATTTAATTCTAGTTAGATAAGATAATGAGGCAATTTTAATGCAAGCTCCATTTGATCTTAACTTGTTTAAATCTTTTACCAGGAATTGGTTGAATAATGGTCCTGTGAGATTGAATTGACCTTTCAGGGCACTACCAGACATCTTTGGCCTTCTTCACTTACATCTCCTTGGGACTATCTCCTGATTATAACCAGTGTCATTGTATTGGTGTGTTGATGATAATGTATCTCATTTGCCCAAGATTCTGTTTTTACAGATTCATGTTTCTATTGTGAACTCCTGATATGAAACTATTACATTTTCAATGAAATTGAAGAGAAACCTGTGTTGTTTGTTTAAGATTTCATGCTTTATGAAAGTTTAGTGCTAATTTCAAAACTTCTCTTGAAGTATTTTTAAAAACACAGTACACTTGTAAACACATCAAGTTTTTATCTTTTACTTTAAACACATAGTGTGAAGCCCTGGAGGACATGATGAACTGTTTGAAATTCTATTCACAATTTTTCTCCTTTATTAAAAAATATTTTTGATAATTCCTTACACTGTTTTATTCATATTTACTCACCTCAACTCCTGCCAGATCCATCACTTCCCTCACCCCACTTAATACCCCTTTGTATCCCTTTTCTTATTTCTATTTTTAAAGATTTATTATGCACTGTTCTGCCTGCATGTGTCCCTGCAGGCCAGAGGAGGGCACCAGATCTCATTATAGATGGTTGTAAGCCACCATGTGGTTGCTGAGAAATTAACCCAGGACTCCTGGAAGAGCAATCAGTGCTCTTAACCACTGAGCCATCTCTCCTGCCCGTCTTTTTCTTATTTTTACTAACTCATTGAATGTAATTTGTACTCTGCATATACTCTTGACTGTGGGGCCGTCTACTCATGGTAGAATGGTGGGACCATCAAAGGTCACACCCTTAAAGAAAACTTACTTTCTCTCCCTGAGAAGCCATCAACTTTTAATAGCTTCTCAGCTGAGAGTGAGGGTCCCATGAGATCCTTCCCATTCCTGCTAGAATGTTGTCTGGCCTGATCTTGTGAAGATCTTGTTCAGTCAACCACAGCTACTTAAGCTAATGTGTACAACCTTTTCGCTTCCAGAAGACAGAGTTTCACACAGGTCTTCCCTGATATCTACTCCTAAAACTTTTTCTATTCTGCCTTCTATGGTGGCTCTTAAACCTTAGGGGATGTGATATATGTATCCTATTTGTGGCTGGGCACTACACTGACATTTATTCTCTATACTTTGTCTAGTAGTGAGTTTCAGTGTTAACCATTATCCACTGTACAAAGAAACTTCTATAATAAGATCCAACAGATATACTAATCTATGAGTGTAAAACTATAAATTTAGAAGGCAGTTTAATACTTTGCCCATTTAGTAGAATAATAGTAGTACTATTTTACCCCTGTAATCTATGAGCTCCCCAACTATTGGTTCTTAGTTAGATTACAAGGCATGTGTTTCCTTGTGTGGAAGCTCTAAATCTAAACTAGCAGGTTATTCCTATATTTGTGCCACCACTACACTCATGGCATACCTTGTCACACTGGTTATTGAGCTTACATCTGGGTAAGACTTTTGATGATCCCCCCTCCAGGAATCTACAGAGCATCTACAGGTACTATGAAAGCTATGTAGCATGGAGGAAGATTTCTAGATAGTAGTTACTTGATTTCTTGATGTCTTATGACCAAAGTGGGTGGTGCCTTTAGCAATAGAATATTACTATAAACATTTTGCAAGAGTAATGTGTTTTTCTGATGATGAGGGTGTCTAGGATACCCTTGACCAAGAGCTCAAGTGGAGGCATGCACCTGGAACCATGCTTTTCATTGGCAGCATATGGCTTTTGGGAGAAGCATTATTCTCTGATCGAGGGCAACAAAAATTAGGTTGTTTCGGTTGAGCATGTGTATGCATGTATGGATTTTCAAACACATTTTTGTGTTAGTTACCCCTCATACCCCATCCGCTCCATCTTCCCATCCTTCCATCCACTTAATCCTCCACCCCCTACTTCCTCTTTCTCCTTTTGTCATCTGTGCCTGTTCAGACTTTTCAAGAACACATTTTCCTAACTGTTACGTTTATGATGGTGTAGCTTGTTTAGTCCCACATCTTATTACAACAGACAGTTGCCTATAGTGCTATATTAACTCATTATTCACCCAAATGCCAAAATATATTAGAACATTTTCCTTCTGTAGTATTGAAATGGTCTTTGGTGTTGATTCTGCTGATCTTAGCTCTGCCTTCTGAAGGTATACCACTAAGACAGAACTTTGTTCTACAAAATACTCCTTCAGGCTTGTGATGACAGATATCAAGCCCTTCATCTTCTGCTTTGTATTCCACAGTCACAGATACTTCAGTAATTCCTGTGAACCTTTAAGTGAAGACAAACAGTAACTTTTATCAAAAATATACTGAATGTTATTCTGCTGGGGTAAAAATTTTTGCTTTGGTGTATGGTCTCTCATTTTAAAATTACTTTGAGTATATTACTGTATGTAAATATATATTTAACTTCAGAGATGAATGATAAATTATTGTATGTAACTATATAATTTGATACTATTTCAAGACACACTTATTCTCAGCATTGATGACATGTTGGGCCAAAAGATCCTTTGTTGGGGGTCTATCCTATATACTACCTGAGGATTAGCAGGATGCCTGGCCTCTTGTACTACATGTCAGTAGCATCTCTCAGTCTGAACAAAACAGAGCTCTTCTCTCCTCCATTAAGAGCTATCAATTTAGGAAAAATGTTTATCATCATCCTAGATCAGTAAATGGACATGAATCACAAAATATATTAATTATTAAATTATGGCATACAATATAGTGAGAAAAGAAAAGAAAACATGACCTAGTCTAGGAAGAGTCAATGATAGTTGTTGCATGCTGATAGAAGAAATATCAGAAGTGGGAGTAGAATTTGACTTGCTGAAAAGAAGAGGATGTTTCTGTCACAAGATGAAGAAATGGAGAGGAGGTAGGCTTGAAGAATATACATAGGTTAGATGTGGTTTGGGCAGTGTCTAGAGCTGGAGGACCAGAGGAGAAGAAATGAGAGGGTAGGGAAACAAGAAATTAAGTCCATGGATGATATTAGCGAACTTGTAAAGTTATCTGATTCTATCCTGAAATCCACAGAAGTCATTTGAGAATGGAGGATGGAAACAGCCTTAAGACAGACAAGAAAGACAATGATAACCAGAAATAGCTTGAGAGACAAAAAATATGTTCCAAATTTGTAGTATGTAGGACTCACAACTGACAAATGACAGAAAAATCATTATGGCCAATATGGCCAAAATATTTTTTAATGATGGTAGCTAATGGTTTTAGATATAAAATGAATGAGAAGAAATAAAGCTGAGTACATTTGCTACAGAGATATTACTATACACAAAGTTTGCTGTTTTGAAAGCATAGCCTGTGGTAATAGGAGATGAGATGAAAAAGAAAAAGGTATTTCAAATATGAAACAATTATAAGACCAAATTTCTCTATTAAAATTCAAATCTCATTATGTTAAAATGTGTAATTAGAATCTTAATCTAGAGGGGGAAAATTAACTGCAGATTCTGTAATATAATCAATTTTTCAAAAACAAATTCCCTCCATAGTAATTTCTTTAGAATCTATCATGTGCTTGACAGTGAATAGGTGCTTGGAATTAAAAAATTAGTGAAACTTTATCCCCCAAGAGCCCACAGTCTAAAAACAAGCAGGTAAATACATAATTAGAAGGCTGCTTCGCAAATTTTGGAACAATATTCCTTCAGAGTGCGAAAGAGCATAGCTGAACATTGAAGGTTGTGATGAAGGAGACTCATAGAATAGAAAGTGTATATGACTGAATGAAGACTTTACCAAGTCTTCAGTGATGGAGTAAGTTTATCTGGTGGTGCAGTTCTGTTTAGGGACTCTCAGACCTCTCCAATTAATGCCTCACCCATGTTCCCATATGCTTATTAAATTGAATTTCAACAGAATCCTTTCTTTGGTCTTTGTCAAGCTCCATCTGGGGTGAACAGACATTTTTCTCCCTGAAGAAAATTAACACTTGCAGTTCCTGCAAGACAGACTATCTAAACTTCAAGACATGTAGAATGGGGCCAAAAAGTCTTTTGTTGGATTTAGTCTTTGAACATTTGGGAATTGCTTCTTACTACAAAATAACTCATATATCCTGGACCTATCCAGAAAGGAGATGACATTTGGTGTGCTGTGAGATGACATAGTCCTGAAGTACAGAGTTATGGCTTAGTGTTCAGTGGCCAGCAGCAAACAATTGAACACTGAAGCCATGACCAGTATAAGGCTGCAGTAAAGCCTTTAGTAAAACTCTATTCAGTATTACAGTATCTCTTGACAGTGGCTTCAATGGCCAACATATTCTCTTTGAGAGAATAATATAGGACGACTATTAGCTTATTAGTGTGTGATAGCTGCTGATGTTGACGTTTGCCAAGGTATGTATGTGATAAGTAAAAGATGAGCTCAGAAAACCAATGCCTGATTTTTCTAAAATGTCCACAAATTAAAAAAAAAAAAAAACATGGAGCAAGGTGAAATAGCAATTACTTCTCATTCCACAACAGTAAAAACTAACACTAAGGAATTCTGGAATAGCAAATCCAATCAGAACACGACCTTTTCACAAAAAGACTCAAGAAGAGATACTTTGGCCTCCATTTCAGTTTCACACCAACACTTTGTAAAATCTACTAAGCATCTATCAAATATGTAAATGCTGGGAGTGAGAAAGCCAAGGGACCTTCAACTTCTCTTCAGAGGATGAAAAGGCAGGAAGATCTTCAATGTGTAGAAAGGGCTGTATTTTGCCACATTACTGAAGGTACTTATCAGATGTAGGAGTTCCCTGGTAGAATTTTGGGAGTTACTTATGTATGTTATCATATCATCTGTAAATAGCAAATGTTTCACTTCTTCCTTTCTGATTTGTATTCCCTTGATCTCCTTTTTGTGATCTTAATGCTCTTGCTAGAACTGTTAGTACTAGATTGAATAGATAAGAGGAAACTGGAAAGCTTTGTCTTCTTTCTGATTTTAGTGGGATCACGTTGAGTTTCTCTCCCTTTAGCTTGATGTTGGCTTTTGGCTTGCTGTATATTGCATGTATTCTGTTTAGGTATTTTCTTTGTATCTCTGATCTTTCCATGATCTTTATCATGAAGGGGTGTTGGATATTGTCAAAGGCTTTGCCAGCATCTAATAAGACGAAATTGTAGGGTTTTTTTCTCTTTCAGGTTGTTTATATGGTGGATGACATTGGCATATTTTTGTATGCTAAACCATCCCTGTATCTCTGGGATGATGCTTGCTTGATCATTGTGGATGACTTTTGCTACCAGGGAAGGTTCTTTACGCTATTCTATATTGTTTCTTGCTCTTATCCTACCAGGCACATGATGATGATGTTACATCTTCCACTCCCTTGGAACTAAATAAGCCTCTTACTGCTGCTCTGGTCATTGGAATATGAGCAAATGTAATATAATTTCTTTTGTAGTAAAATTTTTGTAAGTTCTCTGGTCCTGGGTTAAATTAATGTATTAATGGCCTAAATATTTCACATTGTCCTTACTTTGACCTAGATGGAAGTGCAGTCTGAGTGAGAGACAACCATTTGTCCCAGAAGACACTCTTCATAGGACATCTTTGGTTGCCACAGGTTAATAACTACTATCTGAATGATACACATTCTAGCATACATATTTTAAGGTATAGAAAAGCACTAGAATTGAAAAAGCAAAATTAGTCCAAAGAATATAGTAGTTTTATGATGAGCATTAACCAGCCTAAATTTAAACTGTCCTGATAATGCAGAGTTAATTAAATTGTATTTCTGGTATAATCACATATTTGAAGAGTAATGTACATTACAATTTGAAATACTGATAAGCCAGTGTTATACTCCTCATTCTTCATCCTATAAGATGACGTTTTTAAAGTAAAAAAATTTTAAAAATTATTCTATTTTTTACATGGATGAGTGTTTGCTTGTATATAAATGATATAGATGTAGATATTGATATTAATATTGATATATAGATATAGATACCACATGTGTACCTGATGCATTTGAATTTCAGAAGAGCATATCTGCTCCCTTGGAAATAGTCATGTATGAGTAGTTGTGAGCTAATATGTGGGTGCTGGGAATTGAACCAGGGTCCTCTGCAAGAGAAACAAGTACTCTTAATTTCAGAACCATTCTCAAATTCAAAGAAAGGTATGTTAATTGCTTCATTGTAGAAAAATTAAGTTCACATGCCTTAAATTAAATATGTATATAAGAAGAATGTACCTGGTATTTTGTTTGTTTTATAATTTTAATTTTTATTGAAAATAGGCTTTTTATATGATATTCTCTGATTATAGCTTCTCATACACCAAGTTCTCCCCACATCATCCTCACCAACCCAAGTTCACCATCTCTCTCTCTCTCTCTCTCTCTCTCTCTCTCTCTCATTAAAAACAAACTTAAAAAAAAAGAACAAATAAAACAAGAGCCACAGAGAAGAGACAAGAAGCACAAGTAGACATAGACACAGACATAGGCACATATACACAGACAGATGAACAGGCACAGACACACACACACATACAGTCACCACACAGACAGTCATACACACAGAGAGACATACACAGACATACACACATAGACACACAGACATAGACACACAAACATACAGACACACACACACACACACTTGTACACACAGAAATACCATAAAATCACACTAGAAACCATAATATATGAACAAAAGATCAGAAAGGTAAAAACAGAAAATGAGTTAAAAAAATACCACGGAGTTAATTTTGTGTCCATTTACAGCTGTCCACGGGGGCTTCCCTTAAGTATGGTTTCTATAATGAGTAAGACACCATTGAAGAAAATAATTTTTCTATTGCAAACAGCAAAAGAAAAGAAGTTGGAGATAGATAGCTTCTACATTAGGGGTGGAGACAGTGGGACCCCATCAGGGCCAGACTCATGCAGCCTCTGTGTATGCTTCCACAGTCTTTGTAGGTCCATTTGTGTGTTGGCTCTGTTGTGTCTAGGATGGGTTGTTGCTTTGGTTTCTTCCAGCTCTTAAAAATCTACTCTACTCTTTCACAAGGTTCCCAAGACCCTGAATGAAGAGAGTTGATGAAATCATATCATTAACAACTGATTGACCCAAGATATCTCTCTCTCTCTCTCTCTCTATCTCTATCTCTATCTCTATCTCTATCTCTATCTCTATCTCTATCTCTATCTCTATCTCCACATGGCCCAGTTGTGTGGTTCTCTGGTTTTGTGCCCATATACTGCATGACGAAGCTTCTCTGATGACAGCTGAGACTGACTTATAAGTATAGCAGAAATTTGTCAGGAGCCATTTTCTTGCTACGTTCCTCTAGCAGAACAGTCATATTCAGTGTTCTCCTAGGTCGTCAGCCTCTCTAGTCTCAGGTTCTTGGCCATCCAAGTAATGTCACTTCATGGAGTGGACCTTAAAACCAATCAGTTATTGGTTGGTTACTCTCACAAATTTTGTGCCATGATTGCAGTAGCATATCATATAGGCAGGTCACCATTATAGTTGGAAGGTTTACCTTTCTTCTTGGGTAGGGTGCAGAGTACCCTCCAGGATCATGAATACTAATCGGTAGGTGTGAAGCCTCTAAGTAGGCACCAACTCAGTCACTCCCTGTTCAATGAGTTATGTCAGTGTTCTCTGCAGGTGTAGGGCCTTAATAGCAGTTGTGAAGAACAATCAATGACTTGGTAAAAGCCTGGGTCATATGGGCTTTCTAAAGGACCCTTACCTTTTTTTTTTTTTTTTGGCCAACAACTCAAATGTAACTCATTCTTCACACTGAAAGTTTCATTTGGTGGTGAGGAATGTCTAGTTGGGGCTTTTTCTCCCTCATTTTTTAGTGATTCCATTTAGATCTATTTTATATATGTATATATTTTAAGAAGATGTACTATAGTAGGTTTTCATATGATCCTTCAAATGGCACTTAGTCTTAGCCATCCCTCCACATGTTCCCTCTTTTATCCTTCTCTCCTCTATGTTTAATCCTCCTTCCAGTCCACCTCCAATTCATTCATAACTATACATTCTATTATTCCTTCCTTGGGAGATCTTGCCTTCCTCCCGAAGGCCTTACTGTATACCTAATCTCTGTAGTAATATTGATTGTAGAATGTAGACTTAAAAGCTAATGTCCACATGTAAGCAAATTCATACCATGTTTGTCTTTTAGATCTGGGTTATGATTCTCAGGATGATTTTTTTTTCTAGTTATATCCATTTACCTGAGAATTTCACGATTTTGTTTTTTTAACCACTGAGTATTATTCCACTGTGTAAATTTAGCTCATTTTTTTATTTATTTATCAGTTGACAGACATCTATGTTGTTTGCAGTTTCTGGCTCTTATGAATACAGCAACAATGAACATGGATGAAAAAATGTCTCTATAGTAGGATGGAGAGTACTTTGTGTAAATATCCCAGTGATTTTGGATATCCAATAGATCTCCAAGATCTAGTCCAGGTTTTCTGAAGGATGCCCACACTGATTTCTATAGTGGCTGTACAAGTTTGCATTTCTACCAACAAAGAATGAGTATTATCCCTACTCCATATCTTTTCTATCAGGATCTATCATTTGTTTTATTGATCTTAGCTAATCTAACTAGTGCAAGATGAAATCTCAAAGTAGTTTTGACTCACATTTCCCAGATGACTAAGGATGCTGAACATTTCTTTGTTTCTCGGTTACTTGTGTTTCATCTTTTGAGAGCTCTCTGTTTAGCTATTTTTTATCCTCCATGGTACAATATCTTTGTCACTCTTGAGAGATCTTAATGTGCTTACTGATGTTGAATTAAAACATAACAATTTGGACTCCGAGGAAAAACAGAGACATGAATTTGATGACATTACATGTGACAGGTTTGATGCCCTATCACTCTGGAAATGCTCCTGATTTCTGAAAACTGCCTATGTACTTGAGACCTGCTCTCACCTGTTAGAGAAGAAAGCATCTGTTGAGTGTCAGGACAAATGCCCTCAGACATGCCCTGGAGAATTGCTGTTGAAATTGAAGACTTTATTATGAAATGGTGGGCATTTAGCAGAATCAGACCCAGGTAGCTTTGTAATATTCTTGTCTACTAGGCAGAAATTTCTTCTTTATGAGAAAATTAAAAATTGGGACAATGGGATATTGCAGAAATGATAAAGACTCTCTTACAGTATGATATGAACTTTTTTTTTGTGGAGGACAGGTGAAAACAGAAGATCGAGGTTTTGTTATCTTGGAAATGGCTTAAGGCACAGGTGGGATGTGTGTCTTTTCGCTTCCTTTAAATGTTACCTTTCCTGGGACCTTTTAGAACTTTATGCTCCAATTTTGCTATTTGAAGTGATAAGTGTTGAAGAAAATGTTTATTTACAGCATTTCCCCAAAGCTTTGTAAAGTTCCAATTTTCCGTGAGACTTTTGTGTTTGATGACTACACCTTTAGAATGCTACCAAAATAATGTCCTTGCAGAGACTCAAGAGACACAGTGCAGATGGAGACTGAAGCAAAGCACATACATGTGTGTTGGGAAAAGGTAGGTTCTCACTTTGAGCCAAGAGAGACAGAGAGACGGTGTGCTAGGAAGGAAACCTACTTTCTCTCATGTCTAATGCTTTGTAAATGTACAGCTAGTCTCTCTTGTCTGTTATAAGGGGCATGATATTTAGAACCAATATTTTTAGATCATTTACAACACACACACATATATACACACATATATATGCATATATATACACACAAAGCATGTATATATCCTTTGTACATGGTAAGTTTTCAATAAACATTATGAATTTATTACAATGATTATTCCAACTCATATTTCATGCCAACATAGAAACTGGCAATGGAGTGATAGTACTTAACTGCCCAATCCCATCTCCCACCTCTCCCAATACACATTCACAGAAAGCATCATTAATATGGATCAGATACTCTACACCAATGTTTTATTATTTATTGAACTTGGGACCCACGATCCTCAATACTTTGTACAAGTAAATAGAAGAGGAAGACCTGTTCAAATATGGAATGGCAGCTTCCTAGATGGGAGAAAGTACACAGGCGACTTTGATACAGAAGAGGAGGATTTTGCCTCATGTGGACACAAAGGGCTGACACAGTCGGGGAGAGTTCAGCATGAGATGCACCATCACTAAAGCAGACTGTGAAGTCCTAATACACCCAGCTTAACACCTGCTAGTAGCAATCATCAGACAATGACCAGGACATAATGCCAGGATGTGTTAAAGCCCACCAGGAATCACAGAACTCTCTAGGACATGGAGGATGGATGCAGTGGCAGTCAGTCTGAGTTGATATATAAAAGATTTTTCACTTCCTAGGGATAAACAGAAATGGTATGATGCCAAATGGGAAAGCATAATAGTACCTAAAGCAAACGGCAAGCATGTAGGGAAGATGGAGAACCCATTCAGAGCTGGAAAGGAAGTACCGCACATCTAATATTGGACACACATGCTCCTGTAAGTTACTTAGACACATGCAATTTATGGTTTTAGTTTGCTTTTTTGTTTGTTGCTTTGTGCTTCTAAACCTTCCAAATGATGGCAGGTGATAGTTATGGCAGAAGAAAGCCTCTCCACACTTCCTGCAACCCATCCTGAGTTATTTTCTTGCTTCCTTGTGACACCCATTCATGACCTTCTTTGACCATCACTGGGCAGGTTATATATCAGATTCAAATGTATTTGCTGTCCCTTTGAAATAAAAAGGTTATTAAATACCTGGCATCTTTTAGGTGACCAGGTTTTGGTATGCTTACATACTCATGTGCACTTCCCAAGTAAAACACTGGTGTTGCATAGGCTTTTCAGGGGACAATGCCTCCGCAGTGGGATGAACATAGTTGTAGATAGTAGATATTTGCTAAGTATCTTTCTTTTAATGCTTTTTAATTTCTTTAGCATCTGTTCATCTGTGGGGTTACATCCACAGCAACAGAGACAGCAGAGGATTGTTCAGAAGTTCTCCAGTTTTTCTCCAAAGTGGGTCTGGAGATTTTTCTCTTTGTGAGGTGGTGACTCATGTTTAGTGTAAGACTCTCTGTGGCCTTCAGATTCTTGTGTTAAAGCTATTCTTAGTAGGAATATAGGCAATCTAAGTGCCAAAAAAAGTTAATTTTTAATTGACAGGTAAAATAACAGGAAATAATTTTAGAAGTCTAAATTAATATTTTAATACCCTGTAATGTTTCATTTTATTAGGAGAAAATCCAACTTTCTTAGTATGCCCTGTATTAAACTCTGTTAGATATTTCTGCCCTACTTCATCAGACTCATTCTAAGCTAGCTTGTCTAAGCCACTTCCTGTCAATATCCTTCATGAACCTCCTTGTTCCTATTCTATGTTTACCTTCTTCTGCTCTCTTATATTTTCTAAGAAATTTCTACTTCTGTAGACTTAAAACCCACACGTTATTCTTTTGGCAGGCTTCCCTAGTTCTGTTGAGAATTGTCCCCTCACTTGAAGCGACCATGTCTTCACCCACAACCTGATTATTTACAAAAGTGAATTGCAGGCATCAATTTGCATAAATGTCTATCTTGTTACCCTGTGTGCACCTGGTGGTAAGGGACTATGTTTTATTCATCTTCGAATAAAACCTAACATCCTGTTGCCTGCCCTAGAATAGGAGCTCAATAAATGTTTGTGGAAGAAATGAGTGCAAATAAATCATAAAATGTATAAGGAGTCTGGTGATAGAAAACATTTGTCTTGACACATGGGATTAGGTACAACAAGGGACATGAGAAAGCAGTGGAATAATGCTGTCATAAAATGCCCTTGTTAACGGGGCTGAACACTGGAAACAATTCATTTTAAAAAAGCCACCTTTACTATAAATTACCACTTGCCTCTCAAATATGAAACACAACCCCTAAAAAGATGGATATCATTGATTGAGTAATCAGAATTGTAAAATTACATTCAATTTACAAGTTGGGAGATGCTTTAAGTAGGTGGAATCCATTGAGTTCTGAGCGAAATTGGCATTTCCTTACTTTCTGACATTAAGGTGCTGAAATATGCTGGCAGGTATTAACATGTTTGTTGATGGTAACTTGGCTTGGCAGGATAGAAACTCCAGTGTGAGTTTTATGATTACATTTTCATTACAAAACACAGATCTCTATCTAAGGCAGTTTATGGCTTGGAGTTATTAGTCATCCAACAGTTCTTATGTTTGAGTGCTTAGCCTGTGTAATTTTAACAGTGGAACTAGGCTTGAAAACTCATTTGGTAAACAGCTTAGTTTGGGTCCCCAGTCCCAAGGTGATGAGTGGATGCATGTAAACGTTAGTTAAACCAGATGTTATATTATTGTAGAATTAAAAAGTCATTTAAATGTTGTACAATTTTTGAGATTTTTTTCCCAACAAGTGGTATATACATAAACATATATTAATCTAATGCAAATAGAGCATATAGCTAAGTAAAATACATTATTTTCCATAGGTATCAAAATATGTGTGTGGTATGTATGCATGTATGTGCTCACATGTGTGTAGGTCCGTGTGTGTGAAGGTACACATTTATGTGTGAATGTTCATATAGAGGCCTAATTTGGTCATGGAGCATCTTCTTCAAGAGGCAAGGTCTGTTGAAACCAGAGTTTCAGCTAAAGGTTTACCATCTCACTCTGGCTATTCGCTGTCTCTGCCTCTCACTTTCTGTGAATACATACAGGTCTCCCTCCATATCAGCTTTTAATGCAGGTTCTAGAGATGCAAACTCTGTGCTCAACACTTACGTGACAAGCTCTTTGCCACTGGACTCTGGCATCAAGTTGCTCATATTAGAACAGCTTGGCTTGTGACATTGAATTCATTTTCAAGCCGGATTATTTTCTCCAGACACAGTCTCCGCTGATGTCCAGTGTGTTCCCCTTTTGTTCTTATTTTTCAGTATGAATGAGAACACTTGATGTGGACTAAGGCTATCTGTTCACAGTAAAGGGGAAAAAATAAATTCCCTTTCGTGCCAGGATTGAGTTGTAACTGGCAATTAGACGCCAGGTTGGTGGAGCACTCCTGTGGGTCTGTTAATGCCTTCCGACCATTGCCCAGGGCTGCAGATTGTAATAATTAGTGCTGTAAGCATAAATAGGAAAATGAGGGGGCTGTGTTAGTTGATCCCTAAGGTCCCTTCCAGCATCAGAGTTTTAAAACCTGTGAGCCTGAAACTGCTAATGTGTTTATGACTACACCCAATTTATGCCTGGGGACAAATTATTCATTAGAAGGATAGGTCATTTTTCATTAATTTGGCTCAGAAATACAAAATGTAAATGAAAAGTGATTGCCAGCTAACATTAGTAATAGAAATATTCTCCCACATTTTACCTTTCCAAAGATACACTTAATTTATAGTAGGATTATGAATTAGCTCTCTGACCAGAAATCCCTTCCACTTTGGGCAATTTTATACAAAATTTAGAATTAATATACAGTTTTGGTATTCCTGTGTTGTCAAACATGCTAAGGGATTTCTCCTAATCTGCGCATGCCCTTGGAGAAGAGGACAGGAAAGACCTAAGCTCAGCTAAGCCAGGGGCACAATGAAGACCAGAAACCTGCTCATCTTCTTTCTATCCTGACTCGACATACCATCCAGTGCCTTTAGTAAGACTCTAGTTCAGCAAATGAAAGAAACTAATATTCGCTGGTAGCATGTGTTAACAGTTGACAATATTCAGGTAAAAATAAAGAAGATAAGAGATGAGGTAGTGATAGAGTATTGTACACAGACAAAATTATCCTAATAAAAAGCTGTGTTGGAGCTTGAAGTAACAAGAAGATAATCTTTTAGAGACATGGATAGTGACAAAAGGTCCAGGTGATTAGCATCCTTGGAAGACACCAAGGACTCCAGGCATCTGCAGTAGAAGGACAAAGATAATTTTCAGAGATGACTTGCTGTAGCGGTTTATACCTTAGTTGGGCATTTTATTAAATAACACAAAAACAAAGTTCAATTCACTGTCATAGCCCAGATCTTATCTACAAAAGGGAACCTCCACCTCTCCAGGGTCTTCTTTGTAAGCTTACTCGTGCCTGTGAATGTGGTTTCAATACCTTCCACAGGCCTCTAAGAAAATTTGCCTTTCACATTCACATTCCAAAGGTATTAGCTCAACTATGTTCATAGCAGCATTATTTGTAATAGCAAGAACCTGGAAACAACCTAGATGTCCCTCAACTGAAGAATGGATTAACAAACTGTGGTACATCTACACAATGGAATACTA
>PVIH01003444.1:0-96859 GCA_004025045.1 Sigmodon hispidus
CCTCCACTGTCCTCCCTTACTCTATGGTAGATGTCTGCAGGTGTAGCCCTCCCCTCCACTGTCCTCCCTTACTCTATGGTAGATGTCTGCAGGTGTAGCCCTCCCCTCCACTGTCCTCCCTTACTCTATGGTAGATGTCTGCAGGTGTAGCCCTGTCCTCCACTGTCCTCCCTTACTCTATGGTAGATGTCTGCAGGTGTAGCCCTGTCTTCCCTTACTCTATGGTAGATGTGCTGTGCTGGCTGTGTTTGTTCTCCAAGTGCCTTTGCGGCCAGCTACTCTCTTACGGCTCAGTAAATTGAAGCTTTCTCTAAATTACTGTGTTCCGCCTGCTCAGAACATGCTGTCCCTCACCTCAACAGTAGTACCATCCTCAGGTGCAGAAAAAGTTAACTTTGCCCATTGAGCAAACTTTTGCGACAACCTTTGACCTATACAGGGTTTCTAAGCCTTGGCACTGCTGACATTTTAATCAGATGAGTCTTTGTTTAAAGGAAGTGAGGGAAGCTATCCTGTATATCATAGGACATTTAACAATGTCCTTACCTCTGTCCACTACTCCTCAAAAGTACCTGTACCACAGTTTTGACACCCCAGAATGTCTCCAGATGAGAATCACTGACCTAGAAGAGGGTGATCCAGGAAGTTCTGACCCCAAATCTTCTCAAGCTTCTTATTTCCAGCTAGTGCCACTGGTAGTTTTCCTGGATATTTCTGTTCACTGTCTTTCCACCTGAAATACCCCTCATTTCTTTTATCTCTATGTTCTTTGCCCTGAGCCTTCTCTGGATTTCTTCATCCCTTCACTGGTCTTTGAACTGACTGGACAGAGTTCCACTCCTGGCTGGATGCCAAGTGCTAACAGAGCCCTTCTCCTATCCTGGCTGGCCCTCCCTGTTTATCACAGGAGTGTCTCCTTAAACACCTTCCTTACCTCATTGCTCTCACTCTCAGCCAAGTGAACTTCACCAGCAATTTCATAGAGAGAATAGTGGTTGGATTTCCCTGACCTGTCAGCAAGCCTCCAGCATGTCTACCTCTACACCCTCCTTGGTTCTTTCTAGCATGGAGGAGGCAGCTCAGCCCTCTGGTCTGGGGCCGATGTTTCTACCTGGGTCTTGGCCTGCCAGATTGTTCCCTTCCTAGGGGACCTTGATCTATTGACTGTCTGTTCCCTTGACTTTGTTCTGTCTGTCTTTGCTCATCAGCATTTAATCATACTCAAGTCTTTGAGATTCCAGTTTGTTTTAAATTTGTCTCTTTTATCCATACTACCCTACAGATAGCTTTTGGTAGGATCTTTATTTGCTGTCTTTCCTCAGTTGGAAAACAGCCAGATGTCTATGTCTGTCTGTCCTTCATTTCTAACAATCCTATTCTGAACCAAACCTTCCTCTACACATATCACACCTCTTATGAATTGCTTTGTCACATGACCTTTTCTTTTTGTCCTCTGTCACACTAATTTATTGTGGACAGATGGCAGTTGGCATTGCCTTGGGGACCTCCTGCTTGTGTCAGTTGATTACACTTGGTCACTTTGGATGTTAGCCATCATGGCTCCAAAACTGAGAAGCAGTCACCTTATTTAAAGGTTAGCCACAGGATTTTAGTGGGTGAAAATACTGAGGAGAGTGCTGCAGCATGAAGATGCCAGCCAGAGCTAAAACAGGTCAGGAAGCTGGCCGCTGGCTGGCTGGGGAGCTGCTGCAGTCACCCCCACCTCAGAAGGAGATCAGCTTAAACAGCATCTGCCAAGCCTGGCTAGGGAAGGAGTTCTTGCCTCTGACCTTCAATAATCCTGGACCCTTTTATATTTGCCAGGTCCTTAGCAGGGGGCTCCCAGAGGCTGCAAGATAGTGAAAGCAACTCTCCTCCAGTGTAGATGCCCCCCCTCCCCTAGCCCCACTGCTTTTTGACCTCTCTATTCCTGGTTGGAGAGTAGGAAGGAGGAGGTACTGCATTTCAGGATTGCAGGCTTTGTTTCTTCTGTAGTCTGTGTTTCCCGGTGTGTATCTCACAGCATTTCTTACAGAAGGAAAGGACGTGGTGGAAGCTTTGATATGTTGGTCCACTGTTCTCTGTGCATACCAGTCCACTTCTTAGCCCCTCTCTGCTGCTGTGTTTATTTTTATTATGAGTCTTTCAAGACAGTGAGGAAATACTGCTTTTCAAGGTCTAGCCCCTGTGGCGTACCCTCTGGCAACTGAGAGGGCACTGTGATGGATGTGCCAGTGCCTAAGGCTTGTTTCAAAAGTGTGCTTACCATTTATTGGGAGGTGGTATGGGACATTAAGGTCACCTTTCCTGTTTAGCAAAGCCTTTATCTCTAGACCCTTAGTGCCCTCAGAGTATTCCAGGTACAGTTTTCATGTCCTGCAGTTGGCCTTATGAGACGAACAGGTCTGTCTTCCCCACTTGCCCACCATGGCCCTTTAGGGCAGACCACTGAGATGCAAGAATAGTGGTGGGCCAAGAATCCAGATGCTTAGTAGCAAAGCTTTGCCCAGAATCAAGGTGAAGGACATGGTGAGGTACGGTGAGCAGTTAGCCGAGGAAGTGATGAAGGAAAATGGTGAAGAAGGGACAGCTGCAAGCCCAAGAATGTGTTCACAGAGGCGGCCAGGGAGGAGAGTTCAGGATTGTTCAAGAGCTCACTTTATTCAGAAAAACCATGGGACTTAGAGACAGAAGGTCTGGGGTCAGGTGCACAGAAGCTTGGCTTGTGATTGGAAAAGATTGACTCTGGGTCATGGAATCAGAGTTAGAGTAATTGTCTGGGATGCAGGTGATAGCTAAAATGAACATTTGTTTTTTTTTAAGAGAAGAAATATTTATTTTAGATTTTGAGTTAACTAAGGAAGAGATTCTTACTTGTCTACAGATACCAGTCAGTTTTCATTGGCTTTGATAACCACACAAAGGGGAGCAAGCTAATTGCCTAATGGAATAGAACTGGCTAGGTCAAGAAATCTATAAGAAAATAAGTACTAATCTTAGCATAGGCTCAGCACTTAAGAGCACTGGCTTCCTAAATTCAATTCTCAGCAACCACATGGTGGCTCACAGCAATCTTTAATGAAATCTGGTACCTTCTTCTGGCCTGTAAGCATGCAGGCAGGCAGAACACTATATACATAATAAACAAATATTTTTTAAAAAAAATCCAGCATAAGAAAAATCCACTTATGGCTCATTTAAAGTCAAAGACAAGTTGTAAACTTTTCAACTCAGCATGTGAAAATTTCACAGCATATGAGAAATGTGTGTGGTCATGTGAACCTGCCATTCCACTATTTGGAGGTGAAGGCAAGAAGATCAGAGACTGAAGATTATCCTCAAGTTTGAGGCTAGTCTAGAATACCATGCTGGGGGGAAAAAAAAAAGAAAGAAATTAAGTAAGGGAGGTATGGTATGCCATGTTCTTTTCTGAGTAACCAGTAATAGGAAAAGCAAAAACACTACCCAGGACAAGCCAGAGCCAAATCTTTATCCAAACACAGCTGCTGATTGCTTATACCAGGGCTTCTACCATTTTCTGGTTAAGATTTAGCTACCACACCTACCTTCATACCTCTCACTCCTGAACCAAAGCAGCCCTTTCAGAGATCACATCTCCTTCTATTCTTAACAGCCAGCCAAACCCCATTGTCCATTCTGTGGCTAGAACACCTTCACAGCTGTCCTCCTCTGTCCTGGCACTAGCTAAGCCCCAGACATGTATCAGCTGCTTTCAGCTGTATGCAGATTAGGTAATAGTAGTTTAAATTCTATAGTTTAGACAAGATCTAAAGGGACCTTTGCATGCCCCACAGAGGGTTAAGAAGTATTGTTCTGGGCCGGAGAGATAGCTTAATATGTAAAGGCATTTGCCACCAGTTCTGATGGCCTGAGTTTGATCCCTGGTATTCACATGGTAGTAGGAGAGAACTAACTCCTTCAAGTTTTCCTCTAACTACCACATTGTGAGCATTGTGTGCATACCCACAAATAAAAAAGAAATAGCAACAGCAGCAGTTTTGGGCTGTTCTGTGTTCCACTGAAGTCTACCTTAGCACAGCTAAGCTGAGCACTGCTGAACAGTAGCTGCAGATGACCTTCAGTAAGGGCTGAGACCTCAGAAACCCCTCATCCTTCTCTGGAGCACTCTCTTATGTCCATATTAGTAGTAAGAGGCAGAAATATCATTGTATTCTATAAATGTAAGTCTCCCTATGGACTGATAGCTTTCTAGCCTATAAAGCCCCTAAAGAAAGGCACTCGGAAGTGAGAATGCTTTGTTTGAAAGTTTCAGGCAAGACTGATAAATCAAGACTTTAAGACCTTGATTCTGGTCTCCAAAGAAATGTGTTATAAGGCCATCAAGTAGAAACTGAGATAGTATATATTATTGGCTGAAATTGTGATCACAGTAAAAAGTTTTCTAGACCATCTTTTGAAATCAGAATTGTATTCCCAAATAGTAACCAAAACATTAAATTATAAATTAACAATCAAGGCTTTAAAGGTGTATGATGGCCTGGTTTGATATCTCAAATTGTCTTTTATCCCAAACTCAGATTGCAATATTTCCTCCAAGCTTCTTCAAGTTCCTGTCAAGGACGCCAGAGCTTGGGCATGACCTTTACCTGCCCTTCAATGTCTTTTCTAGACTTTCATGGGAACTTGTTACAGAATACAGACTTTCCCTGAGTGGCTGACTCAGTCAGAGAGATGTGACAGTCTGTTCTCATGAGTAGGAGAGGGTGTCATTGTCCTTTTAATATTCCCACTGGGTATCACCAGCTGTTGTCATCCTTAGACATAGTCCACCACCTTAACCAGTTAATTGCTCTGTGACTTCCACCAATGTTCAACAAGGTTGAGTTTCCTGAAACTAACACTTACCCAGAGAACTCTTCATTTAATAATCTGTGAAATTCCTCTTTTCTACATGAGCTGTTGTTTATAAAGTATGGTTATGTGTATTCTTAAAACATTTTTCTAGATTTCTTCAAGTCTTTTTTGGAATTTAGTGGCATGAAAAGGCAAGTTGGGCATAGTAGTTTACACCTATAGTCCCAGCTACTCTTTCATCACTGTGAGTTTGGGACCATCCTGGGCAACACAGCAAGCCCCTGTCACTTACAGCACAAGTGAGGCCCTGGGCTGGATCCACAGCACAGCACAAAAATAAGTCCAAGCATTGGTATTCCTCTCTCATTACACAGTGCTATTACTACATGAGAGTAGCTACAGGAGAATTTCTGTATGTTATGTTTTAATATGCCCCACTATCTCTTCAGTGTTGAAAATCTAAAGTAGAAAAAAGATTAAAATTTTAATTCTTTCCATTTTGACGTATAAATTATTCAGTATGTAATTTATGATGTAATTCTCTGTTGTTTTCTAGGCATGTTTTCCACAAATCATGTGTGGATCCCTGGCTTAGTGAACACTGTACCTGTCCTATGTGCAAACTTAATATTTTGAAAGCCCTAGGAATTGTGGTATGTCCTGTTTGTCACTACTTTTGTGTAATATATCCATGTGCAATGTAATACAACTGGCATAATAGAAGCCATGACCATATCTCTTTATAATACTCTAGCTTTCTTGGCCACATAGACCTTGTTTGTGCAACAGTGCCTTTCTTCCAGATGACTTCAAAGTTCTAAGCTACCTTTGGGAGCACAAAAGAGAGTGTAAATAGCTATACTAGTCTACTTTGAAAAATGTGCTTCTGATTGTGGGGCCACAAAAGAAATAGGGTGTAGAAAACTGTGGTCTAATAAGTTATTTTTCTTATATTTGCATAATATGAAATTATATCATAGTCTTCACTCTTAAGCTTGCACTTAAAGCACATGGTAACTAAAGGCCCCTAGAGAATCTTGAGCTATTTGACAACTGTGTTAGCCAAGTACACTGCACTGAGGTCAGCTGTAACAGGTGCCAAAGCAATACAGTTTTGAGCTGTGGATTTTGGTTTTTCTTTATACCATTTTTGGGAGAAAATCAGCTGATTCTTTGAAGAAAGTTTCTTAAATGACAGTAGGAAAAATAGATGGCCAGGTAAATGAGAAATAATTATGTAGAAAAAGCGTGAATTTCTTGGAGTGTTAAAAATTCAGGATTTTATAAGCTTGTTCTTAAACTGATTTTTTAATCTGGAAATATTTTGCAGCCAAATCTACCATGTACTGATAATGTAGCATTTGATATGGAAAGGCTCACCAGAACCCAAGCAGTTAACCGAAGATCAGCCCTCGCTGACCTTGCCAGTGACAGTTCCCTTGGCCTTGAGCCACTTCGAACTTCGGGCATATCACCTCTTCCTCAAGACGGGGAGCTTACTCCTCGGACAGGTGAAATCAACATTGCAGTAACAAGTAAGTGGGGATGCTTTGCCCAGGCACCAGAAAGCATCGCTGCCTGTGTTCGGCATGTGGTGACTGTCAAGGAGAAAATTGAAGCCACGAGGCCGAACAGTTTCATAAAGGAAAAGATAATGTATACATTTAAAAAGATGTTTGGAACTACAAACTTCCTTTATAATAAGGATTGTGCATGCTGGTGATTATGTGGTTAGTTGTTTAAAGGTTTGTCTTAATAGATGTTCAGTAAGCCTTTTTTTTAATCATTGCGTTGCAAATAGACATTTTAAAGGAAGACACTGGAGTGCAGTGTTGGCTGGCAGGCAGCAGTGCTGGTATGCTGTATGCTGAGCACTGTTGCCCATGAGCTCCCATGTTATAAGCAACTTGGCGAAAAACTAATATAGAATTTGAACTTAAAAAATATTCTGGGCTAATTACAAAATGTCTTGATTGTTGATTTGTTAAGCAGAAATGTATTGTTGTGAGGGCAATGTCTGTCTGTGTACAGTGTGAGTGAGTTGTTGATGTGTGTATGGGTATTGTAGACAAGGCATTCATCCTATAACAAGCAAATTCTTTTCTCCGTTTTCATTCTTTACATGCAGTTTCCATCTAACAACCTCTCATCCATCTCTCGTCGCCATTCTGGTGCTGCCTTTTCTAATTATGCTGCTGCTTACCCAGGACTTCAAGCCTAGAGTTGATGAGGCTTCACTTACCTCTGGGAGTCAGTAACAAACATGGGGAAGCAGTTATGAAATAGCTTGCTGTTTACGTGTTAAGGCTTCTGTGGTCTGTTTTATTGAAATGCATGGTTTTGAACCATCCAGAGGTTGCCATTTGTCTGAAGGCCAAGAGCTTTCATTTTGTTATAAGTAAAACTATTCTTTGATGTAGTGTGGCTCATTTTTTACCATTTCCCAGTGCTTGTTTAAGCAGCATTTCATGGTTTTCCTACTTTGGCATATAGGTTTTATAGAGTTTCAAAACTTGATCTAGTGGTACAAAAGGAGGTAAAGGTGATTTAAAATTGCACTTTTATAAGTCCTTCATTGATCAAGCGTTTATTGAGCACCTACTACATTAAGCACACATCTTGTCATTTTTATGTGGAAATGTCTTCAAAAATCTTGACAATAAAATACTTTGATAAAAATATAACAAATAAAACACCTTTTTCAGAATTTACACACAATGCCAGTAAAGAAAATTCATGTGATTATCTAGACCCAAAGTACCTCTTTTCCTTCCTAATCCCTGTATTACTATAAGCAAATACAGTACCTTCAGCCAGCACCAACTGTGTACAAGGCCCTATGCTAATAAGCAGTGGGAAATCAGAAGAGTAGCTCAGCAGCAGAAGATTGCTGCTGAAGTACTCTTGGATCTGCCAGGTGGTGCTGTGATGGTATTTCTCACAAACCAAAACACAAATGTGTTCAGAATTCAGAAATACAAATGTGACTGAAGTTTCTAAATGTTAGTCTATGAACAAAGATTTATGAAAAGGTGGGCTTGGTGGCAGCTCAGTGCTAGGACACAGTGGCATGTTCCTGTAATCATAGCATTCCCAGCACTTAGGAGGTAGAAGCAAAAGAATTATAAGTTCAAGACCAGCCTTAGCTATAAAGCAAAAAATTTTAAATGAACATTATAGTACTCTCCTTGCTGTTGATAACAATTCATCTCTTGAATTTCAAAATACCAGTATACATTACTCCCAACTAAAAAATGCATAAGTTAAAACAGTGGATTTCACATGGATTCTTAAGTGTCCATTTTGACTTAAATAAAAAGCTTAGATCTAGTGACAGGAAATCTGTAATTCAAGAAGCAGTGGCTGCAGTGTTATATGAAAAGAGTTCGATAAGCATTTTAATTATGTAAACCAACTAGGACAGTAAAGATTTAGCTTATAGAACAAACTCAGGATCCTAGAGCCTACAAAGCAAGTTCTCTTAGCCTTTTGTAGGGAAAAAAAAAAAGCCTGTGCAAACACAGTTTATATAATTTTAGGATTCATGAGACCCAGACTAAGAAATACCCAAAGGGTATTAGGATTGTTAGGAGCACGTGATACTCTTTCCAAGGATCCAAGTTTTGTTCTTAAGCATTCGTATGGGGTGCCTCACAACCACTTGTAATTCCAGCTCCAGGGGTTCCCACACCTTCTGGCCTCCATGTACACATGTGTTCACATATACATACATATACACATGTACACATAATTAAAAATATTCTTTAAAGAAATAACTATGTTACATGTATGAAGACCTATGAAAGCCATTATTTTGTATACTAAGTAAAAAATGTTAAAACTGAAGAAACATTCCTGTTAGGCACAGGTTTGCATGTGATATTTACCTTGCCTTGTTACAAATGTAGAGGGATTCTATAGAATTAATTTATCAAGCTGCCCCAGTTTAGTTTCCTTTCACATAGTTTATAGCTACTTTGGAGCAAGTCAGATGGGTTCTCATGTCCCAATTTAATAGCCCTCTGTCCCCATGTATGCATGACTTTGGTTTGGACTTCTACACTCAGTGTCAGACACAGCCTCTCCTACTTTTCTACAAAGAGAAGGACCAGTTTTACTTCCCAACAGGAGTCTTAAACTTATTTTCTTAATACAACTATGATGTATCTTTTTAGTAGGAATCCTCTAAGTAACCTAGTAGATAAGAGAAAATGCAAACATGGGTGATTTGAGGGGGACAGCTTTCTGCTTAGCATTCCCACAAGACTTTTGGGAACCCCACTCCATGTTCCTAACTCTCATCTAAGCTTGACTATCAGAATCATGCAGAAATGGCAAAAGGGAAATTTGAAAACTGACTATAAGTATGGTTGTTGTACTGTCATTTAAATCCACAGTAATACCTGTGTCCGTGTACAGTTCTCCTACGTGATTCTCTTGTGCATTTTGGTGGTCACACTGCTCATGGACTTCTGGATCTAAACTGAAAGAAACGGCCGAGCCATGCTTCCCCTCTCCCGCAGCTTTCCCAGTACGCCACTAACCGTCTCTAGTTAGTAGCTTTCTGGAAACTTCCTCCTGCTTGACTTCCTTGAGCCAGCCTTGGCTTACACCTCCGTTGACGTCTGCTTCGTTGCATTTGAGGGAAGTGTTGGCATCGATTTGACTTAAATCTTCTCCCCAGAGTGATTTCCTCCCTTTCCTTTGTCAACAGAAGAATGGTTTATTATTGCCAGTTTTGGTCTCCTCAGTGCTCTCACACTCTGCTACATGATCATCAGAGCCACAGCTAGCTTGAATGCTAATGAGTAAGTAACAAATTGTTTTTTGGATTGCATGTGCCAGATGATCCTAAGAAAACATGTAATTTTCATGACGGTGGTGAGACTTGGCTTCCCACCTGTTTTATGCTGATCCCAGTGGGATCATAGTTAGCAAAATAATTTATTTCATGAGCCATCTATTTTTAGTCACACAGAATGGGAGTTTACCTTGTTCAGTAAAATCAGCATACATGAGCAAACCTCTGGAGACTAGCTAGATCCATAGTGTCATGCAGATGCCAGGACACCAGAACAGTCTTAATACGTGAAGAATGTCCATGACCTCAACTTTGGCAGGAATAGCCCCATCTGTGTGTGCTCATAGGGTTTTACCAGGAACTTTAGTCAACTTTTGGGAGACTGCTAAGACCTTCACCTATGGACAAGAACAAGAAAGAAGTGGGAAGGAAATCTACTGCTCTCACAAGAATGTTGGGAGTTAGAGATGTGAGAATAAACTGTCTCTCCAAGGGCAGAAAGAGGCCAACATAGGTTACAGAATAGCAAAGTTAGCCTCCATAAAGAAAAACACCAGTTAGGCTTCTTAATGATGAGCTGGCCTTGCCACAGGAATACACAGAACTAGGAATGCCAACAGAAGCTGCATGTCACTATGAGGGCTACTGTAGGGCAGACATCTTGGTTCTTTTGATGCAGTGATTTTTCCAAAAGTAGTATTTCATAGTGATATGAGAATGGAAGGGTTTTTGTTTTCCTTTTTTTTAAATGTTATTTACTATTCAGTTCTTTCTTTTATCTGAGTATTCATACTACTTAGAGATGGACACAACCTAGGCCAGTAGTACCCAAATTTGAGCCTAGATTGCTACTAGTGCACATCATGTGCTCTCCATATTGGAGTATGGCCTAACATTTTAAGATAGCAAGAATAGGGGCTGGAGAGATGGCTCAGCGGTTAAGAGCACCGTCTGCTCTTCCAGAGGACCCGGGTTCGATTCCCAGCACCCACATGGCAGCTAACAACTGTCTGTAGTTCCAGTTTCAGGCAAACACCAAGGCAAATAAATAAATAAATAAATAAATAAAGTTTTAAAAAAAAAAAAAAAAAAAAAAAAAAAAAAAAAAAAAAAAAAAAAAAAAAAAAAAAAAAAAAAAAAAAAAAAAAAAAAAGATAGCAAGAATAAACAATCTCCTGGAATAATTACCATTGTTCATCTATAGAAACATAAAACTTTCACTTCCCCTGACATATTACCTCTAACCTTATCTGTTGACAAATACTTGCAGGAAATACCTTCTGGCATCTGTGACCCCTTACATATTGAGAGGCTACTGTGGTATATTGGCATTGCTCACCCTTTATATGAATAGTCTTCACCTGTCCATTAAGTTAGTCAGCAGCTAGCTACTTGTGTGGACACTGCTAGATGCAGTTTTCCATCAGAACACAGTATCAGTTGCTCAGATTCCAGAGCAGTCACACCTAGATTTGAGTCTCACTCACTCAACTCCTCTACTTTCTAGTCATGTGAATTTATCTGCAGATTATTGTAATCATCAAAATAAGCAGATAATGATTACATCATAGAGCTATGAACTTAACATAGTGCCTATGTAATAAGTGCTCAATAAATGTTAGCCAGACTATTCTGCTGAGATTCTGCTACATTTCTGTGAATTAGATGGCCATCTGGGGCCAGGAGGGTGGCTCAGCAGGGAAGACACTGGCTGCCAAGCCTGATGATCCACCTGAGTTCAGTTTAACTTCCACACTTGTCCTCTGACCTACACACATATACACACACTGTGGCACATGTACATATGCACTTAGACACAAAAATAAATATAATTTAAAATTTAAGAGATGATCATCTACCTTTATAAAGTAAATTAATTTTGTTCATGAAATTAGATACAGTGCATAGAAACTCTGTGAGTGCCCATGATTTTAAAAACACTTCTATTCAAAGTGAAGTCATTGTTTGATCTGTAACCACTTGTCTTCCTTATTCCCAATCAAACTAAATAATAAGCCCAGTTTTTGTTCTGTTTTTGAGATAGTGATTCATTATGTAGTTCTGGCTGTCCTGGAACTTGCTCTGTAAACTAGGGTGGCCTCTGCTTAGATTAAAGGCGTGTGCCACCACCTCCCAGCAACACCCAGCTGTTAAGATTTTACTATTGACTGGGCTGGTGAGATGATTCAATGGGTAAAGGCATTTGTCACCAAGCCTGACTTAAGTTCAGTCACAGAATCTACTTTATGGAAGAAAAAAAAATCCTACCAGTTGTCCTCTGACCTCCACACACGTGCCATTGCAAGCACCACATGCATACACACACACACCAGCACATAAAACAAGTAAATGTAATTAGACATTTTTAAAAATTTAACTGAGTAACAATCATCAATACAGATAAATAGTGATGCTCTGGACACTTGTATAAAATTACTAGACAATGTAATGGTCCTCTTACTCAGAATCTTCCCAGATGCCCAGTCTGTACATCAGATACTTTAGGAAATGCTAAATAGGAACTCAAGTGCCTGGGTCATACTGCTTCAGTTCCATGCATAAATACATTACTCAGAACCTAAGTCATGGTTCTTCACAGCCATGTCTTAGTTGGCCCTTCCCCCATTAACCTCTGTAGATGGTTGATTTGCAATTGTTCATTTGACTATTACTTCTTTGCCTTCAAAACCATCCTAAAGGACAGTATTCATAATCCCATTTAGAGAGAAAATTGAGTGAGTGCGTGCGTGCATGTGCACATGTGTGTGTACACACCTGAGGGTACATGAAAAGATAGTCATCAGACCATTAGTGGTGAGTATCTTAGGTTATATTTTTAGGATGTTTTCCTCTTTGTTGTTAGCTTCTGTGTGACTTGGGGGAATTGTTGTTTTTGCAAGCGTCAATCACCTGACTTTTCTTTAAAGGTCATTTTATTGTGGGAGGTAAAGATCATCACACTGTGCTAGTGTCTCTCTAAAAGATTGTGTAAATTTCTAAGTTATTTTATAAATTTTAAAAATTTTAAGCAGGCTAGACATGTTGGTACATGCCTTTAATCCCAGCACTCGGGAGGTAGAGGCAGGCAGATCTCTGTGAATTTGAGGCAGTCCTGATCTACAAAGAGAGTTCTAGGACAGCCAGGTCTGTTACACAGAGAAACCCTGTCTTGAAAACAAAATAGGGGGCTGGAGAGATGGCTCCGAGGTTAAGAGCATTGACTGCTCTTCCAGAGGGCCGGGGTTCAATTCCCAGCACCCACATGGCAGCTAACAACTGTCTATAGTACCAGTTTCCAGTTCCAGGCAAACACCAAGGCAAATAAGTAAAAAAAAAGTTAAAAAAAAAAAGAAGAAAGAAAAACAAAACAAAATAAACCAAAAAAAATTAGCAATTTTTAAATTGTTTATGGATTTTTTTTAATCTACTTACTCATTTTGCCTTTATCTACCAATAAATTTATAGCCAAGATAAGGTCCTTTTTTATTTAAATCATCCTACTTCAACTTGTCCATTTATAGAATGGTATTATCTATAAGCAGATGGAAAGATCTGCTGACATTTTGTAACCGTCTGGAAACTGGTAGTATCCCTGGCACAAACGTACCCACAGGGACAGATTTTTTTAGTGACAGCTTCACAGTGCAGTGTGTTCATTCACAAGGATGGGATCAAGACAGCCATGAGAACCCAGGCAGGTCCAGGCCCTGTGTGCCTTGCTGTAAGTACATAGATGACCACTAGGCAGCAGCCCAGGATTCAGTGCTGTTGGCTGCATCAGAAATCTGTGTATTTTGGAATCCTTTCTTCTGTTGGGAGAAAGAGTACTTAAAGAATATTTAAGTACTCATTTGTAACTAATTGTTTTTTAAAAAACTTTTAACACTGCAAACAACTTTGGAGAAATTTAAGACTATGGTTATAAACAGGATAATGGTCAAAGAATTGAAATGCAAAGCAAAAGTACTTAGGTTTTAGCTTCTGTCTCACATTTGTAATTCTCGGTTCCTACATCAGCAAGACTGTTGAACTTCATTCCTATGGGAGTTTTGTTGTTCTATTTACTCATATAAGCCTTGAGAAAGCCCATCACCTGCTAGCTTATATTTGTGACAACTTTTCTCTCTGTGAGAAAGATATTTTCATCCTTGTTTTTATTTGAGGAACGCACAAGTAGATATGTAGGAGACATTTTAAGTTGAGTGGGAAGTTGGACTAAATATCTAGGGACCATCTCTTAGTTTGTAGACTCTGATTCTTAAAAATCACATCTTAAGATTTGCAGAAATATGTAGATCAAATACTCAGAATTTTTTTATTCATCTGGGCAGCAGGAAATGTATATGATGAGATTAATGTTACCAAGTATGTAGAGGGATGCTTGAAAAGCAAGCCCTGGCTTCTGGACTGTGCAGCAGGTAGATGGGGTCACATGCCTCACTGAGAGTTCTGGTGAGGTTTTCAGGTGTGGTTGTAGACATTTAACAACTAGATAAAAGCAGCTGATGACTCTGTTTTCCTCTCTACTGAATAGTTCTGAATAGAATTCAGAACTCTTGCTTTCTGGAGTACACCAACATGGCCAGCTAGTTAGGCTTCTGTTTTAGAACACTGATAGATCAGCAAAGTGTTGATATAAACGGATTCAAAAATAGAATCATTGACTGTCTTAGGGATGCTTTGCTTAGCAGGAAGAAAGAAGAGGAGAGCAATGTCTAAAGGTGTCCCAAGGACTGCTAGAGAAAGGAGGACTGGCTGTGAACTGAGTACACCCCCCTCTTTGTGCTCATAGTAGCCTCATACTGCAAAGCCAATGCAAAAGAGTGTGAGGCTTACTATAGTTCTAGAGCTCTGAGGCATCACAGAGGAGTGAATTTAGTGGACGAAAACAACTTTCTATCAGGCAGAGTTGTCCATGTGGACAATTGGTAAGCTAATGAATGAGCTCGCCAGCTGTTGCCTGGCTATTTCTTCAGAAGCTGCAGTTTAGGGCTGTGAGAAGCAGGTATCCCTTTGAGTCTCATGTTGCTGGGTGAGATCAGAGCCTAGGCAACAAGGATTGGGATTGCCTTCTGGTTGCCTTTGCAGTACTTTGAATTTTCAAAAGCAGTTTCCAGATTTTTTTTTCACCATCTCCAGAGTGAGATCTGTTTGGCCTTGTGACCTAGCACTTCATACATGACTAAAGCAAAAGTGGCTCTTCCTGCCTGCCACATCCTGTCTTGTACATATTTCCCTATTAATGCAGGTCATAAAGTTCCAAACTGACTTCAGGAGCAGCTTGAGAAGCACAGGTCAAGAATTTTAGATGTTCACTGTTTCAGTCAAATACTCGTGGTCAGACTAGCATTCCTCTGTTTTTATGTTACCAAGAATACTTAATATTACCTTCTGAAGTGGATGCTGGTAATGAGTCTTCTTCCTTCTTGTCATATTTATTCTCTTAGCCAATTAGAGTATTTAGATACAGGAGTACTGAAGCTCAGAGAGCTTGTGTGGTCGCTAACAGATGCTCAGGAAGGACAGTGGGAATTCAGGCCAATGCCTCTGTTCCCAGCTCCTCTACACACTGCTGGACCCTGACTGCTCCACACAACACTGAGGGCTCCAGTTATAACCAGAGGAGTTTAGTTTCTGAGAAAACGGTTTGGAAGAAGAGTCCGAAGCAAAGCAATAGTCACCTTTGGTCTGTCTTCACAGTGGACGTTTTGTTTTCCTCAGAGGCACCTAGTGTTACAGTGTCTCTAAAAACCTTGTATCCCATCCAGTTCTTCTCAAGCAGTACTACAAAGAGGGTGTGAACCCTCAGTGCGGAGATGGACAGAAGTGCTTATGAAAAGTAACCGCTGTTCACACCACAGCTTTGTCTAGGAGAGTTAGCTAGCTGCTTTAATCACTTTAATGTCATGTCTCAGTACTCACTAGACACTAGCCTTCTGGGAACAGGGGATGAATTCTGAGACCTGATGTTCTCTACAGGAGTTGGAAGTAAAGAAAGAAACAGAAATGAGCAATGGAGGGAGCACTGTGCACTTGAGAATTGCTACTTTTGTACCAAGGCACCTCAAAGAGAAGGGGGCACACAGTGAGGGGAGGCAGAGCAGGTTTGGGGAATGTGTGGTTTAATGCATCCAGCCCTGGGAGCAGGCACACCACAGACTTCAGAACTTATTCTTATAAGCAGTGGGGAATGTCTAAGGTTTTTCATGGTGGCTGAAATATTTCTCTCAGGGTAAACAATGGAGGCAGAAAGTCGGGTAAAAGTCAGAATTGAAGGGAGGAATCATCATATGAGAGGGAGGGAACGAAGAGACCCTAGGAAGTTGCATGACAGCCAGAGATTGAGTGTTTGGTCACTCAGCATGGGTCCTCAGGACAGAGGAAAAGATCAGAACTGATGATGTGATTTGGGGTAGTGAAAATGAACTAGACATGGTGGTAAGGAGGCCCTGCTTAGGGAATAAGCCAGGTATAAAGGGCCAGAAGCTTGAGTGGTCTAATAGAGCCAGGGGCTGAAAAGAAAATGGCAGGATTCTGTGAGCACCAGGAAATGTCATCAAAACACTGCAGACACGCTTTAGCACCTGTTACAGAGAGATCGAGATAATGCTCAGTGCACCCAAAACCTGAGAGATTTCTGGACAGACAGCTGCACATTTCTGCAGTCTGTGCTCTTCAGCTCTTTCAATGAGCCATGGTAGTCTAAGGTGGTTAAGAGCAGTGTGTATTTAACAAAAAAAGCAACTACAAAACCAGCTTGGATAATAGCTAAATGTTAAACAAGACACTATTAGCCCATCTTTTTCCTGTATTTATTCTGGGAATATTAAAGCATTTCTGAAATGATGAACTGCTCAACTACTACTCAGAAACTGCTAGTCTCAAGCAACATTAGGGCTGAGAACAGTCCCAGGCTACCTTGTAGTTACTCTCTTTTATTTTAGAGTATTGACGACGACCTTTGACTAATTAATGATCTCTGTTTTCCCTTTTATTCCATAGGGTAGAATGGTTTTGAAGAAGGAAAAACACTGCTTTCTGACTGATTGCCTTGAAGGAAAAAAAGAACCTATTTTTGTGCATCATTTACCAATCATGCCACACAAGCGTTTATTTTTAGTACATTTTATTTTTTCATAAAATTGCTAATGCCAAAGCTTTGTATTAAAATAAATAAATAATAAAATAAAAGTTCAATGTCGTACGTGTCCTTCACCAACTTATGTTTCGGGGGCTGATAGGATACTGCATATAGAATGTACTCACAACTTCATAAGAGAGTATTTAACCTGGACATAGGAGAATCATCCTTCCTGTGTGGCACTACTTCCTCAGTACTCAGCCGATTTACTCCATTTTATTTTCTTCAAGGATGCCTATCCACTCTGGTGACTTCTGCTTCCTTTGTGACCCATGTACCTTACTAAGACTTTATTTAGCTCCACACTGAGGACCTTTAACTGCTGCTCCCCATTCCTGGGAGTGTGCTTTGCATGTAGTAAGTGCTCAATAAATTAATTTGTGGGATGAAGGAATGAACTGCAAGGACTTCCAAACCAAGATATTTCTTTACTTAATGAGTACATAATGCATTTTTAAGAGTAAAGTTAAAGTCAAAAGAGTTAGGTGAGAGCCATTTCAATGTGTAGTAATGAAATATTTTTGCCTTATTGAAGTAAAGGATGAGCTATTTTGTCATATTGCATGCTTAAAGAATGGTCAGTATTTGTAAACTCTGGAACAGTAAACTCTTGGCCTTCGACTTTAGCAGCCCTGGAATACCATGTTTCTGTGGATATTCACAGGCCATGCAACCACAGGTCTTTTGATTCTAGAACATTTCATCACCCACAAGGAAACCTCACATCTGCTAACAGAACTTCCCTCTTCTGCCAGCCCTGGGAGCTATAAATCTGCTACATGTTTCTCTGTGTGCCTATTCTGTGCACTTCATATGAGTATAGTCTTATAATAAGCAATATTTATAACTTGTTCTCAGTGTTCAAGGGTCATCTATATTGTATGGTGTAGCAATACTTGATTCTATAGGAATGTGGTTTATTTTTGTATGCTATTTTTGCTATTTTGCTATTTTGAATATTTTGAATGCTATTTTGAAAACTTGCTGAATTTAACTAATCTTTTTTTTAGGATTTTCTTTTTTTTCATTTCTTTTTTCCCTTTTATTATTATTATTATTATGAACAAAGAAGTCACACTTGTATATCCTTATTCAAGGTCCCTACCCCCTCCCACCACATCAGGTCATTCTTTCTTCTCCACAAATCCCCATCCTATCCCTGGGCAGGCTGCAGGGAGTCCCATGTTCCCACTGCCTCAATATTGCTTAGTTCAGTCTCCACTCCTGGCAGATGCAGTTTTCTCCCCCCTCCCTCAAGAGTGAGCCGGGTGTTCCTCTAGGGGGAGTAGGATCCAAGGTGTCAGTCCAGGGTGTTTCTGATCCCAAGCTGTTCAGTGGTTGTGGTTTGCAGCTTGGGCATGCTTTGCTTTTTCCTTGTTTGTTTGTTTAGAGTCCACTAATGGATTTTCTATGTACAAAATTATGTCATTTGAACATAGAGATCTTATATGCATTTTTTACAGTCTATTTTATTTAATTTTCTTGCTTGTTCGTCTTTAGGTAGACCCTCACATTACCAGGTGGTTGAATAGAAAGGATGTAAACCTATTTTCATGTTTTGTTAGGACCTTAGTTGGTACAAGAGAGATTTCAGTTTTTCAGCATTGAGTAAGAATTTAGCCGTGGGAGTTTCTTGGATTATTTATCCTCCATCAAGTTGAAAAAGTAACTATGGGATTTTTTTTACTATAAGACTTTTTAGATGCCAGTTTTTTAGGGTGCCAGTTGTTTTCTACGTTTATTGCAATAATCTTGTGCCATTTTGTCCCACATTAACATATATGATATTCACCTTTTTTGAGAAAGGACTTGGCTGTACAGTACAGGATGACCTCAGACCTACAGTCCTCTCAGATGCTGTCAGCAATCACTATAAATCCCAACTGTTAAACACCATTTTCCCATACACTGAACCAACCTTGAAGTCTAGGATAATCTCACTTATTGTAAGGATTTTTTTTACATTGCTGGATCCAGTCTGCTAGGATTTTGCTGAAGGTTTCTTCAGTTTTATAAGGGATTCTGGTCTAAAGTTTTATCTTTGTTCTGCTTTGGTATCATTGTAATGCTGGCCTCACAAGTGTGTTCTGTTTTGGAAAGCATGTAAGGGCTGACGGTTCTTGAGATGTTGTGAATGCATATGGATCAGGCTGTTCTTCCTAGAAAGTTTCAATTTGACTAGTGTTCTCACAGGTGTGCGCCCCTCTACTCATTAGTGTTCACTCAGCCACTTGATCTCTTTTCTCATCGTGCTCTTGATCGGCCTGAGACTCTGAATGTGTACCAGGTGGAACTCAGGTCTACATGCCTCTTCCCCTAAAGTACCCGGGCTAAAGGCATGCATCAGGATACTGGCTTGGTTTTCTTCCTTTAAAATGAGAGATTATTGATATTCTGTCTTTGAGGAGTTTTTTTGTATTTAGGTTTTTTTGTTTTGTCTAGAAACAAAGTCTCCCTTTGGGCCCAGGCTGGCCTGGAACTCAGTGACCCTTCTGTCTCAGTGCCCTGAGTAGGTGGGATTACCAATGCATGTGTGGCTTCCTTTTTAAAATATAGGTGCTTGTAGCCAAAAATCTCTTCTAGTTCTATCTCACCTAACCATATTTATGTCTATTTACTAATCTCTACTCGCCCCTGTGATTTCTTTGACACACCAATTATTTAGCAGTTACATTGTTTTAGGGGTTTTTTTTTTTTTATGTGAATTGGTGTTTTGCCTGCATGTATAACTGTGTAAGGGTGTCAGGTCTTGGAATTGCAGACAGTTGTTAGCTGCCATGTGGGTGCTGGGAATCCAACTCAGGTCCTGTGGAAGAATAGTCAGTGCTCTTAACTGCTGAGCTATCTCTCCAGCCCAGCAGTTACATTGTTTAAACTCTACATGTTTGTAGATTTTTAAAATCTCTTATAAGTGTCCAGTTCTATCTTAAATTCTTCCAGATCCATTAGATGGAAAAGGTGAGAGTTTTTGTGATTTTACCCTATTTAATGTTCTACTGCTTCCTTAATAGCACAGATTAGTCACAGAGGGTGCTCAGCGCCCCCCTGAGAGGACCTATGTCTGCTCTAATGTGCACAGTGCTCGGTAGGTGTCTGTTGTGTCCGGGTGGTTGATGAGTTCAGTTCTCCTGTCCTTGCTTCTCTACTGCCTTTTCTGGCAGCAGTAAAAAGTTAATGTTAAATTCCCGGCTTCTCCTTTCCATCCTCTTAGGTTTTGCTCCACCTACTTTTGGTTCTTTTGTTATGCATATGGAATTGGAGAAGTGTTTAAACCGTATAGTTTGCTCGTCACATTCCTACACACTGAGCTTCACTGGTTAAAGGGCCTTCTTGATGGCACAGCTGTCAGCTGACCTTACTCCTTAACAGAAGGGTGTGTGGAGCTGACTAACATCTTCCTCGGGTGAGTGAGGAAGTGAGTGAGTGTGTGTGTGTGTGTGTGTGTGTGAGGTCAGCATCGCTGTCTCTGCTAGCTTATTGTACTTCCTTTCCCTTCACATATTCTATCTTTAGCGTCACATACTGCCCTTTTAAAAGTAAGTACTGTTCAAGCCAGATGCATAATTTGAGCAAGAACTAAAAGATGAAAAGGAATAAGTTTTAAGGTTGAAACTGGAAAGGTCGTCATTAGTAACTGAGATGAGAACCTGGTACTCTGTAGCTTCATCAGTTAACTGGCATCAGGTTTTCAGGTTCTTATCGTGATCTCAGTAATCAAGAAAGGGCTCTCTCTCTCTCTCTCTCTCTCTCTCTCTCTCTCTCTCTCTCTCTCTCTCTCTCTCTCTCTCTGTGTGTGTGTGTGTTGTACATTAAAATGTAGTTTTATTCTTTTGAGCCCAATAGAGAATTAGCATCAAATTGAAGTTATTTTCAGTAGCTATGATATGAGTAGAATTAGTATGTAAAATTGAATAATTTCTTTATTTACTATTTTAAAACTTAGAAAATAACCATATCTAGGATGGAATGGTTATTTTGGCTCTACATCCTTGGAGAGGCTTTTGTAATGGGTAGAAATAGTTGGTTTTGCTCTAGTTTTTCTAACCAAAAAATAAAATTTTTTTAGAATACTTTGTGTTACCATTGGTGGTGGTGAGTGCTTTAATTGCAGCACTTGAAAGGCAGAGGCAACCAGGTCTCCAGGTTCAAGGCCAGCCTGATCTACATAGCATGTTCCATGACAGCGAGGGTTACACAGAGAAGCCCTGTCTCAGAAAACCAAAGTGGGTGGGAGGGAATGAACCCCTGGCTTCAGTTGGTAAGCATGTCCAAAGAGGCATTTGGAGACTCTCATAGTCCTATATGGGCCAATGGTAGCTGTAGCCACTAAACCTGGAGAAATAAAGCCTCATTGAGAAATCAACCCTTGGCTAGCAGAGTTCTAGCTTTAGATTTTTTTAAATACAGAAAACAGACGTCAAAGTGTTATTAACTTTTTGCCTTTCCAATTGTTTAGTTATATTGTACTAAAATCTTTATGAAGAATTTAAGAATAGGACTTAATAGCAACAAACAACAACAACAACAAAAAAAAAAAACTCTGTGATTGTCTACTCACTCTTGTTATATTGTGGATATAAATGCATTATAGCTCTGCTTTGGTCTGGGACTCTCCCATTTGGAAATAGGGACAAGCAGCAGAGGCCTGTGACATTAGGTTCCTGTTCAAAGGAAACTGAATCTGTGCTGTCTGTTGAGTGCTTTCCCTGTCCCCCAGGCTAAAGCTGACGGGCCAACACAGTGTCTATTTTATGTTGATTTAATCTACATGTTAGAATGTGCAGCACACAAGCTGGCCCAACCCCTGCCTGACTTTTTGAGCTTCCACTAACCTCAGTCTGCTCACCAGTGAGTAGGCATTACTGTAGCTGCTGCATACAGGGCTTGGAAGCTTGGGGAAATTGTGTTTGTCAAGGTGCCTAGCAAATGGTGTGGCAGTAGTGTCTGCATTCCCTTCCTTTATAAAAAAGATAGGCTGATCCTGCAAAGTCTTCCCTGTTGTGGGATATTTGTATATTGTATGATGGTGTATTGCTGTGATTGTCCTAATAAAAAGCTGAATGGTCACTAGCTAGGCTGGAGGTATAGGAGGGATTTCTGGAAGAGAAAGTAAGAGTGTGTGGGAGACACAAACAGGAAACAGGAGGTACAAGATGAAAGATAATGCCACTTGACAGAACATAGAAGTATGAGTTAAGTTATAAGAGCTAGTGGGACAAGCCTAAGCTATAGGTCAAGCTTTCATAATTAATTAGAAGTTTCTGTGTCATTATTTGGGAGCTGGCTGGCCAGATATAGACTCGTCACGTCTTCCTAATATTAAAAAGAGAAAAGTCTTGTCAGGCATATTCAGCCTAAGAAAGGCCCTGGGCCAATAAGATGTCAGTTCACCTTTGATGCCTGGAAAATGTGGTGTGCTCATCACCCTGAAAGAACAAGAGGTCCTTCTGTTGGGAGAATGTATAGAAGTGCTTAGACTTAGAAAGGCTCGATTTCAACTCCCACTGTTTTATGTGAGGAAAGCTTTCCACCCAGGTAGTAACCGTTAGGCGTAAGGCACAGTGATAAAACAGCATCCCCACCTATGACCATGTTTTAACAGGCCAGAGCAGGGCTTGTGGTTAAGGTGTACATTTATTCAGAAAATTGAAGGAAAGAAAATCTGGTAGCAGATAGGAGCCCCCTTTCTGGAGCCTGATACTAGTATCCGGGTAGCCTTTCTGACGTGAGAATCAGAGCAGATTTGATCATTACATACTTGTTTGTTTCTTTTTTTTTTTTTTTTAAGAAGAGCCAAGATAATAGATTTGTATGCCACTGTTAAGTTCAGAGTGTGTTTCATAGTGAAAGGTTTGGGGCTGCTTTTGATGTTTTGAGTTGGGTCTCCAGGTAGACTGGGTTGGTCTCAACTTTAATATGTAGCCAAGGGGGAGCTTGACCATCCTAAACTTCCTGCCTTCTTTCTCCCAGTGGTGGGGCTCAAACTTGGGGCTCCATGCAAGGTAGGTTTTCACTCTTGCCAACTGGCTATATACTTCCTAGCCTTTCCAAACTAATTCTTGAGCTTTGCCAGTCTTTGGGTTATTTAGTGGGCTTATTGAATACCACTCAGAAGTACCTTCACTTTATAATGTTTTTAATTTTATCAAAAAGTGGAAACAACCTTGGATCTGCTTCATCTGAAGACCCTGGAAAGCCATTGATGAATTTTAAATTTTGATTGTGTTAAAAGCTATTGTCAGTAGGTCACTAGACATTCTAAGGTATAAGAATGACTTAGGCTGACTTGGGCAAAGTGTGGCAGGAAACCCTAACATTTGGGACGCTGAGGTAGGAGGATCCTGGCTATATAGTGACCTCATCAAAAACAAAAATCTTTATTCATAAGAAAATTCATTACAGGTAGAAATTCAGGAGAAAACAAAACAGACAACAGGAAAAGTAATATTGTGTAATTTTAAGTGATGGTTAAAATACTAATGTCTTAAAACTTGTATGATGCAGCTGTTTCTGGGCCATGAGTCTATAAAGGCTAGAAGCCAATGTTCTAGGCATTTCTCTCAAGAACAGTAAACTAAATCCAATGAGCTATAAAGACTATAAATGAACAAATGGAGAACAAAGGCAGTCAAGTCAAGCACAAAGGCATTTATTTAAATGATAATGAAATTAATGTCCTGATCATGGAGATACTGGTAGCCAATACTAGGAATGAAAGAGCACATCACTACAGAACATGCACATCAAAAACTAAAGGAAACAGAAAAGAAATGATCAAGAGTTGAGGGAAAGGAAGATGAAGACTGTTTGGTGGGTATAGAGTTTCATGTGCAGATTGAAAATGTCCTAGAGACCCTCACAATAGTGTTTTATATGTAAAAATTCCCTAGATGCACGGACATGCTTTTAATGATCAAAACAGCAGGATTTCTCTGTGTATCTTGGCTGTCCCAGAACTTACTTTATAGACTAGGCTGGTCTTGAACTCACAGAGGTCCACCTGCCTTTGCCTCCCAAGTCCTGGGATTAAAAGTGTATACCAGCACTGCCAGGCCTGTTAGTTGTTGAGGTTGTGATGGGAGTTATAGCAGCAGCTAACAACACTCATGTTCATCCAGAGGGCCCAAGTTTAGTTCCCAGCTTGCAACTACCTACTCCTTCAGCTCTGGGGGTCAGACGCCCTCTCTGGCCCCTTTGGCACCTACACTCATATGTGCACTCATACAGACTTTTAAACACATTAATTAAAAAATGTCTAAACGTAGTGATAAAAGTATAATTTTGTCAATAAATTGTGAAAATTAAATGTTGATAAATGCATTTCAGTACACATATCAAAATTGATATGAGAATTAGGAGATTCACCAACATATAAGTAATACATCAGACCCATAAGTTAAAATCATTCCTCAAAGGAAATCCTAAGGTTTAGAGGTTTTCACTGAAGAACTGTTAGTGACATTTAAGAAAGAGGAGGAAAAGGAAAACTTGCCATGTGCTTTTGTGAGGAGTACATTATCAGTACCAATTAATAGTCGTTCAAAGGGAAAGAAAAGGAAAACAGGCTAATTTATTTTGTAAATAGAGATTCAAATGGTTTTTGAAATTCTTATATACATAGGGGTGTTTTGCCTATACTTACATCTGTACACCCCAGCATGCCTGGTGCCCATAAAGGACAGAAGAAGGTATTGGATCCCCTGAAACTGGAGTTCCAGGTAGCTATGACCTGCCAGGTGGGTGCTGGGAGTCAAATCCAGGCTCTCTGGAAGAGCAGCCATCCTAGCTCCCAAGATTCAGGTGTTTTAACAAAATATTAGGGAAAAGGATCTTGAAAACGTAAGAGTTTGTTGGTGTGTATGTGTCTGTGTCTGTCTGTCTGTGTGTATCTGTGTATGTGTCTATGTGTGTATCTGTGTATTTGTGTATGTGTCTGTGTGTATCTGTGTGTCTTTAGGTGTGTTTCTTTTGAGACAGGATTTTGCTGTTATTCCAACTGACTGACTTCTAAGCAGCCCTGTCTCAGCCTCCCAAGGGCTTGCAGCCATGTACCACCATACCCAGCCATGTTTGGTTTTGTTTTTTTGAAAGTGAGTATGTTTGAACTCATAGGGGGGAAACTACTAAAATTCCAAACTTTTTCATAGATAGAATGACCCACAAAAATGTGATTTCCGTTCCAAATGAATTCATTGAGTATACAGCAGGCAGGAGGTGAAGGAGCAGTGGAGGTCAGAAAGACAGTAGGTGTTAGATCAGGTATTCCCACCACCCAGCAGACCCAGCTGGAGAGTCTGGGGAACAGGCAGCCAACGCATCCTCTCCTGGGTGACACTTTCAGTCAGCTCTCTCTGGTGCTCTTGCATCATGGGATATACAGTAACTGAGTCTTTTACACTTTGTGCAGAAACCTGGGAATTCATGACCACCCTCCCCTACCCCAGCCATGTTCAATACAGTGTTTTTACTAAGATTAACCATTTATTCTGTTCTCAAGGACATGGTATCCTCACTCTTGGGCTGTCTTGTTGCTCTCCTTTCCCTTTCTCAGGAGGCCCCACCCCCCACTGTCTTCTATAAGGGGTGGGTGTATATCAAGCCCACCTCCAGACCCAGCCTCTCCCTATGCTTAAACAGCACACAGCAGTTTACTAATACAGTCTCTTATCATGTATGCCAGATCTTGAATATAAAAGAAAAGAGCCATTAATGATGAAGAGCAGAGTATTTTCAGAACACTATATGAACCTGGTAATGTGTTTAAAAACAACCAAAAACATGCGCCTTCAGACTCTGAGCAAGAGCACCTACTATGGCTCTCCCACCACCAATTATAGAAAAGCAAGAAGAAGAGAAAAAAAAAAAAGAAAGGTGTAAGTAAAGAGTAAGAAGAAATAAAACCACCACTGTCCACAGACAACCTAGGGAGAAAATCCCACGACACCTACAACAGACTAGCTCTTAAAATGATTAAGCAAGTTTAGCAGAGTCTGTTACACTCGAGTACCAAACCAGGCTCAGTGGCATGAACCAACTACTCAGGCTGAGGGCAGGAGGAGGACCATCTGCATCCAGTCAGCAAGACCCTGTCTTTTTAAAATAATACACCAACAATAAGCAATTAAAAATTAAATTTTCAAAAGGATATGTTTACAAAGATTATCAAGTAGGCACCATATGAAGGAATATATCTAAGGGAAAACACAAGGCTTCTACACAGAAAGCCATTGTGCATTACTGAGACATTCGAGGTAACTGAACAAGTAATGTAGCAAGAATGAAAACTCAGTACTAACTATCTCATATTAATTTGCAGATCCACTGAAGGTTCTGTAAGATTCTAGGAGGCCAGTGTGGAGAGGCATAATTTGACAAACTTGCTAAATTCTAGAGTTTATTTGGAAATTGTAAGAATATTAAGAGCATGGGGTGGGGGAGATAATCCAGAGGAGTTACGAAGACTGCACAAACCAAGGTCAGTTCAGACCATTCAGTGCTGACTCAAGAGCAGATGAAGAATCCTGAGGACTGTGTATCTAGGGACAATGTAGCACAGGATCAGGAGGCCTGTGCAGGATGTGCCATGTCAGCTGATAGCTGTACAGAGGGGAAAAAAATCCAAATTCCTACTGTACTTGACAGTCTAAAATGAAATGAACCCTGAACCTAATTGTAGATGTCTAAACAGTGAAGCTTCCAGAAGATAAAATTAAGTATTTTCAAAAACTTGGGGTTTGGCTCACAAACTGAGCTGGGCATAGTGGTGCATGGCTTTAGTCCCAGCACGTGGGAGCCAGAGGCAGACAGATCTCACTAAGTTTGAGGCCAGCCTGGTCTATGTAGTAAGTTCCAGAACAGCCAGGGCTAAGTAGAGAGACCCTGCCTTTAAAAAAAAAAAAACATAATAACCATAAGATATGATAGATAAATTGGTGCACACTACAATTAAAAAATTATAAAGATAGCACTATGGGAGAAGATTCCTGAAAGTTATATCCTTCACTAAATTTACTTAGGAGACGGCAGTGCCTAGTGGGTAACCCTGTGATCTCTCAGCATTTAGAGTTTGAGGCCAGTCTGGAGTACATAGCAAACACTGTCTTTTAAAACAAAAAGAAGGGGCTGGAGAGATGGCTCAGCGGTTAAGAGCACCGTCTGCTCTTCCAGAGGACCCGGGTTCGATTCCCAGCACCCACATGGCAGCTAACAACTGTCTGTAGTTCCAGTTCCAGGCAAACACCAAGGCAAATAAATAAATAATAAATAAAGTTTAAAAAAAAAAAAACAAAAAGAAATGGGATTGGGGGAAGAAAAACAGGAGAGACTATTTGCTATTTTTTAAAATGGAAGGAGGAGGAGTCTGGACATGGTTTTCCCCAAGAAGAAGGGAGCAGCAGCATTAATGGTAAAGGTCACTCGAGGGATTTGCAGGGTGCTGGTAGCGTCCTGGTGTTTTGTCAGGGGTGTTCTGTCTTTATGGAAATTCATAATATTTGCACCTTTCTCAATAGCATCATGTAGCCAATAGCAACAGCAACAAAATCAAGAAAGAGGTCAATAATAAATACGCTACATTCTTGACAAAAGCAGCCTCACCTCAGTCTCTGAAATGTAGTGTGTGAGTATGTGTGTGCACACATGCATGTGTGCATGTGGATATGTGTCTTTTCAAGGGATTTAGTTGACAGATACATGTCAGTGAAGTAAATGTGGACATTCTTAGTTTCTGCTCTTTTTAGGTGCTAAGGATTGAGCCCAGGGCCTTGGGCATAATAAGCGTGCACTCTACCCTGAGCCCTGTTCTGACCAGCTGGGAGACAGGCAGGTTAAAGAACAGCAACTGACCCTAATGGAAAATGGTAGCTGATCCCAGATTCTGAAGATTTTAATTTTTGCTGCAGAGCAGAAAGCACTTATATTTACCACTTAAAAACATGTTATGCTATTTAGTTCTGTTAGATTAGGCATGTTGAACTGGAAACCTGGGACCTGACTCTTGGGAGCCACTTTGTACAGACAGTAAGTGTCTTTGAATTTGTCCTGGTTGTTAAGATACAGATTTTTTTTTCTCTTCTTTTATGTGTATGGGTATTTTGCCTGCATCTGTCTTTGCATCATGCACGTGGGGTGCCCAAAGAGGCCAGAAGAGGGCATCAGATCTCCTGAAGCTGAAGGTACAGGAGGTTGTAGCCACCATGCTTCTAAGTGCTCAGCATTTCAGTGGCTGTGTGCATTAAATGAACTCCAGCCCTTGATTCACACCAATTCAAACATCATAAGTAAACTCTAAACTTCTAGATGACCTTGGAATTGGTGAATATTTCCCTTAACTGACAAAAAGTACAGCCTGGGAAAGGGAAAGAAGTCAGTAAATTGGGTTTTACCAAAATTTGGAACTTGTTCTTCAAAACTCATTGTTAGTAAAATGAAAATACTCTCTTGAAAAAAATTTTCAAAACATTTTTGACAAAAAGCTTGGATCTCAAAATTTTTTGTAACTCAAAAAACAAAAGCAAATGGCCCATGCCTTTAGGGAACCCCAGCACTTGCTGGGCAGTGGGGGCATTCATTTAATCATAGCACACAGCAGAAATAGGTAAATCTCTATGAGTCTGAGGCCAGCCTGGTCTATGTACCAAGGTCCAGGCCAGCCAGGGCTACGTTGTGAGACCTTATCATACAGAAAAAGATCTGAGAAGTGGCTCCATTGTGGAACACTGGTCTAGTGTGCACAGTGCTTTGGGGTCCAGCCCCAAACCTGCCCCTTGTGGGTCCTGGGAATCAAACTCACGTCATCAGGTTTGTAGCAAGTGCTCTTACTATCTGTCTAGTCCCAAAATGTTAACTATGTTGTCAAGACACGTGATGCTCAGCACCCAGAATTCCCAGGTTGTCCCTGCTGCTGGAGTGCTTCTGGGCACTCATTACACTGCGGTCCAGTTTAGGAGGACAGGATTTGTAGTTTTTAGATTGGTCAATAGAATCCTTTTAAGAGCATTGGGCAGCTTTTGCTCTAAAGATTGTAAAAGTGACACCTTCAGGGGAGCCTAACAGCAGAATGTACATATTTCGGAAGGTTTTTAAAAAGATTTATTTATATGTGTTTTATGTGTGTAAGCGTTTGCATATATGTATGTGTATTTAGTGCCTGTGTGCAATGCCCGTGGTGGCCAGAAGAGGATGTTGGGCCCTCTGTATTTGGAGTTACAGATGGTTGTGAGTCCTGATGTAGGTATTGGGATCTTGACTCTAAATCTCTGCCTGAACAGCAAGTGTTCTTAACTATTAAGCCGTCCCTCTGGCCCCAGAAATGTATATACTTAAAATCTGCCTCTGAAGGGCCCAGGAAGTGGCTTAATTGGAAGAGTGCTTCCTGGTGTGTGTAAGACCCCAGGTTTAATTCCTGAGTCTCATGAACTAGATACATAAACATGATTGTAATCGCAGGACCCAGGAAATGGAGACAGAAGGATCACAAGTGTAAGGTTATCTCCAGCCACAGTGAGTTCAAGGCCAGTCCTGTCTACATGAAATCCTGTCTAAAAAAAAAAAGTCAGCCAGTAATGCTTACAAGGCATAATGGCACCTCAGTGGAGCAGGACTCTGTTAGCATGCTAGAGACCCTGGGGTCCAGCCCCAGCACTGTCCATCTGGTGATAAGAGGCCACATGAGGGGCTGGAGAGATGGCTCAGCGGTTAAGAGTACCGTCTGCTCTTCCAGAGGACCCGGGTTCGATTCCCAGCACCCACATGGCAGCTAACAACTGTCTGTAGTTCCAGTTCCAGGCAAACACCAAGGCAAATAAATAAATAAAGTTTTTTTTTTTTTAAAAAAAAAAAAAAAAAAAGAGGCCACATGAAGGAGACACTTATGGAAATGCAGTGTTTCAAAGCTGGTCAGCATCCTCCTCCAAGGTCCCTGGGACCTGGGCTCCAGGCCACACTAAGTGTGTCTTTCTTGTTCCTTCTTCAGGTGGGCACTTCTTTCACCGGAACTCCCTGTCACCTCGTAGCCTGGTGTACGAAAGTGAATTCTCCACAATCGAACCATCCTTGGACATGTATGATGAGAACAAAACCTGATTTTTTTAAATGGGATGTTGGGGGCCTCTCCTTTTGAGATTTGATTTCTTGTCACCTTTCTTATTTTGTATTTTTCTGTCATCGTCTGTTTTGGAAGAATGGCAGTACCTCTGGGTGCAAGTTGGGGTTCAGAGTTAAATTGCGGAGTTTCCCCAAGGTGAGGTTTGAAGACAACATTATTGCCTAGGTGAGCCTCATGGTTCTAAATACCCACCCAGAGCCGACCACTGAGCATGGGCACCTCCATGAGCCTTGCTGTTTCCAGAGAAGAGATGGGCCAGGGCTAATGATGTATTTATTGCAAATGTGTCCATGTCCCCAAATATTTGCACACTGTTCTGTGTCAAGGTGGCAGTGGGATTTTGTAAAATACATTTTGTGGTACTCACATGCACATAAAAGCCTGCAGATAAAATGTCTCACCAATGCAGAATATGAGTGAAGGCACCTTGATCTGCTTCACTTTGTCCTCTGTCTCTTATTGTATTTTCTGGTAAAAGGCTTCTTCCTATAAGGAGTCCTCCAAGAGAAGATTCATCTTCCTTCCCCAGCCCCAGACTTTGACCACCTGTTTTCCTCCAGAGTGTAGGACACAGGACACAGGGCCAGAGTCTGCTCTCACAGGATCACACAGTCATCTGCTTTGTCATTTTCCAGCATCTGTGATGAGCATGACATACAATGACAAGTATTTGCATAGACCCTAGACATGGAAGGCATCTGTACCTGCTGCCTATATGGGGAGGTGGCACCAGGAGCCTAGCACGATGCCCACCTGGGACAATCTTAACAGTCATCAACATCAGAATAGTTTTGGATGTTTTGTTGGAAAGTGAAAACCGACATCCTATTAAATACCAATTGGGGGCCCTCTTTCATCTCGAGTGTCTAATCCAGTGCTATCCTACCAGCCTCAGCACCAACATGAAGAAGCAGGAGTGCTAGCAGCTAGATTTTCAGAAGAGGATGCTGTGGCCAGCATGGTGGACACTGGGGGCATGGGTGCTCAGCCCACACACCCAGAATGACATCAAGTTAACATATGAGAAACTTTTAGCCTACAGTGTGGGACCAGGATGATCACATCACCTCCTTTCTGCAGAAGCTCATGCCACAATCAGCCTGCTTCTCACCAAAGCTATGAGGATGGTCAGATCCTGGTTAAGGGAATGCAGCTCCAGCGTCCTGATATGTGTGACGTGTGCAGATGGGAGGCTCCCACCCTGTCACTTTGATTGGCTCTAAGGGTTATAAGTTTGAGGCACATGCATGCCACCTTCACATATGTGGCTTCTTGTCTCTCACAGCATCTTGTAACACGTCACTAAGAGCTCTCAGATGCCCCTGTGCCTGAAACAGACCCCCAGAGAACCTTAGTGCTGACAGCCTGTAAGAACATGGTCATAGGGTGAACCCACACTCTTCATTTGAGTGATTTGATGCTGGACCAGGACCGGCCACTAAGATCTTAACTGCTTTCACTCTTTACTGCTTACCAAGGGCTTTTGTCTTTCTTTTTTATAGTCTTTGTACTATAAAAATATTTTTGATAAAGTTTCAATAGATTATCATTCTGAAAGACAGGTTCTCAGTGAGAGCATTCTCAACAAGGGAGTAGACTGACAAGGTCCAGAGGCTCAGGAAGAAGTGTCTGGTGTGGCTGACTAGGTGGATGATGTAATTGTCATGTTGTCTGTAGCCTAGCCTTGTTTTCTCCATAACCAAAACTCAGATCCCAATGACTTGTTTTCTTCAGGTCTCAACAGTCTTACAAATATACTCATATATAGGCATATACATTAAATTACAGTATAGACAGTTTCTTTACTAAGGGGGAAAAAAGGAAAGAAATTGCTTGAGGCAAAAAATTAAATTGAGTCCTGTAAAATCTACTGAAATGGTGTTTGAATCCCTGGGAAATTTGGGGCATATGTTCACTGTAGAACAGCCAAGTAGACAGTCCTAAGGAAGGAATTTATTTACTCAGAATAGTGCTCCAGACACCAGATTGATCCCTTTTTCTAAAAACTAGGGCCACATACAGCTCAGCTCCAGAATGTCCTGTGTTCATCAGTAGGGGACTGGCTTCTTTGTTGAGGGCATGTGCTTTGGGAGGACAGAGGATAATGGCTTCCTACCAGCAGCTATGATAAGGGGACTTCCATGAAGCTACCGGGTCCCCAGGTAGAGTGCAGAACCATTACTGGCATATGCCACAGAACACACACCCAGCAGGATCTTCAGCTGCAGGCAGCATTAGCTGCAGACTGGGCTGCAGCAGCAAGAATACAAAGGCTTAAGTTTTTGAGATACCTAGGTTCCTGGTGGAGGAGCCACTCTGGGCTAGTAACTTCCCAGAGAAAGGAGAGCTAACTTGCTGGATGTCCAGGAGTAAGGTGTCCAGGAGGTCTCATGAAGTAATGAGTATGTCCATCCAGGGCCTGCCTTGCTCCCCTCCTAGGAAAATAGGCTCTACCATCAATACCTTAAAACTCCTTTCAAGGCCCACTAAGCTTTACTTCTGACTGAGTCTTCATCTCCGGTTCCTCTTGTCGTTTCCTCATGGAAACATCTTTAAGGCACATCCCTGAACGCTGATCTGTCCTGAAATTGAGTCTGTGCTTCCCATCTGCCCTGATGCATAACAACTCCAGATGTCAGAAGATGTGGTCAGAAGGGCGGTGAGCAGAAGGTGACTGAATTTTACTAATCGCCCATCCTATGGACTTTATAGGTCTTCCTAGCTCTATCACCCCTCACTACCATACATTCACTGATCTATGCGCTAAATGACACCAAACTAAGGAGAAAACCACATGCTGTTAACCTTTACTGTAGGGGACCTTGTTCTGCTCTGAGAAAACAAGACTGTGATTTCAATCAGGAATCCTCCTGACAAGAGGTCATTGCTCATAAGTGTAAAGAAAGGAAACTGCCAAATTTAAGGCTGTGGCATTTGGAAGGGAGAGGCAGGATCATGGAGTTGGTTTTGTCAACAGCCTTATTTGAAGTCTTCCCCCCCCTTTTTTTGGTACAGTTTTTTTGTGTAGCCCCAACTGTCCTAGTACTCACTCCATAGATCAGGATGGCCTTGAACTTGAACTCAGAGATCCTCAGGCCTCCTGAGTGCTGTGTTTAAAGGCATTTGCCACCTGGCCCAGGCTGCTGACAGACACTATTTCTTGCTGTGTACCTGACTCATGCACTTGGAATTAAGATGAACCAGTAGTCATGAAGGGTCTTCTCAGGGGTCTAACTCCTAAGTGCTTGATCATATACTTGGCTGTCCTGGAAGCTGGTGTATTGGCAACAGTCTGCAGGGCAAGAGCAGTGAAGTGAGGGTGACCCTCCCTGTAGGGGACAGTTCCCAGAGCATAGGAGCAGGAGCAGTGGTGCCTGCTGAGTCTGGGGCAAGGGCCCTGAGGAGGAACAGGAGTGAGGCATCGCCCCTTCTGGGGAAGCCCCAGAACTGTGCTTGGGAAAAAAACACTATGAGTGGTAGGCTGTGTGAGAGGCACAGGGCAGATAGGCCCTGCAGGAGGCTGGCATGCTAGAACCAGGCTTAGAATCAAGGGGCCCCGGACTGGGCTGACTAAACATAGGAAAACTGGGTGGAGGGGATGAGATAGCAGTAGAAATAATTTTATTTATTTATTTTTATTCTTCCTCTTTTTTTCCCCAAGACAGGATTTCTTTCTGTACCCTCAGCTGTCTTTTCTAGCCCTGTAGACTAGGTTGGCCTCGAACTCATGTGGATCTACCTGCCTCTGCCTCCTGAGTTCTAGGACTAAAGGTGTGCACTGCCGCTGCTCATTCTAGAAGCCAGATTTCTAACCCTGTGATTGGGTGAATGTTGATAAGGTCCAGGAGAACCCATAAAACCCAGCCCTCAAGTGGTCTCCACATGATCACAGTCCCTGGGAGGCGCCGTCTACCACCCTTGCAGAGGTTTGTGTAATAGGCACATATGCTCACCCTGGCAGAGGCCGACTCTCAATTCCGATGATGGTGTCACTTGTAGAGAAACGGGCTAGGGAACATTGATCTGTGTGTGTGGCAAACAGAAAACTGTGGCTACTGAAGACACTTACGTAGAAAAATGCTTGTGCATAATTTCCTCATTCCGGAAACAAGGGCCTGTCAGCTCTTGTTCTCCAGTGTGCAGAATGGGAGGTCTGTGCACTTAGACTTGGTCCCTCTCCAAGGAAAAGGAGGTGAGAAATCATAATTACAGGCCAACTGTCCTGACATCCACAGCTTAAAACAAGTGCCTTTCCACCCAGATCCAGATGAAAGGCAGTGCTTATACACAGTGCATGGAGTTCTGCCTTGTTCTGCCCTGTGGGTGCATCTTTCCAAAACTTTGGCATAACGTGTCTGAAAAAGGAGAAGTGTATAAGATGCTTGGATGTGGTTGAGGTCACTGCCAGACTAGAAAAATAACAGGCTGTATGTATTGTGACATCAGAAAATGACCAGAAGGAATGTCGGGGACTACGTTTGCCTGAGTGTATCTGGAAACAGCAGAAAAGCAGAGCTGATGGAGAGCTGTTCTTGCAGACTTCTTGCCTCTGACTGGCTGGACCCTTGGCCCTCTGCAGATGACAGTATTTACAAGTCACATCAGCCTCGTAGAGTCTGGGTGGCAGGGCTGAAGGTCAGGAGGCCACCTTGTAGCCGAGGAACTCCTTCAGGGCTTTGGTGGGATTAATAGGTTCTACTCTTCTTTATCAGTGATCCCAAAAACCTGACCTTTGATGGAGACAGGCCAGTGGGCTCCAACAGGGCTGGAATAAAAGCAGTCACCTGTGTCTTCCAGAACTGTGACTCCACCAGCCTCCTGTGACTATAGAAGCGGAGGGAGCTGTCAGCCTCAGCTGCTAACAGGGTGACATTTCTGCATTACAGACATGAGTTTAAGAGCCCTAACATGGCCCTGTGGAGGCTGCCCATCCCCTTGATTACCCTCCTGCAGTCCTCAGAGGCTTACACTTTCCCCCTGCTTTTCACTCTGACTTGGGAAAAAGAAGGAATGGTGGCAAAGGCAGAATAGCCTTTGAACTTTGTGCAGCCCTAGTATTGGACTTTCAGGAGGGTGACCAGCGTGACCAGGATCTCTGCCCTGGGATCGCTCAGTCTCCTCCTGTTGACTGTTTAGGACAGGACTGAGGTGGTGCAGACCCCACTTCACAGCCTAAAAGAGTGATTTCTCTCAGCAGCATTGGTGATGGCCTCACTCAGCAGTTAGCGCCTTTACAAACTGCCCACCTCCCCCTGTGATGGACCCTCCGTTCCCTCCCCTCCAAGCCTCCCTGGGACATTTGATGCTGATGTAACTTGTTTCTCCCCAGTTCCCTCAACTCCGCTTGCTGGTCAGGTGTGTGCATGGGAAAGGGACACCTGCCAGTCTGCCATGGCCTTCTGTCAGATCCCCTCCCTATCAACCTCCCTCACCAGCACCTCTTTCCAGCCACTGGCAACAGTTAACACTGTATTAAGCTACATTTTTACAAATTTAACCCAACAGAACATGAATTCTAACCTGCTTTTGAAATTACCCTTCATCCACAGTTAAATCTAAATGTATTTACATTATGATATCAAAGGACTTTTCTAATGGCTGGAAGGCATTGGACCAAAATATTTCTTAAAAAAAAAAAAATACAAGGTTTGGGTAAGATATGACATCTCAAGCCATGTTTTTCCCTTCAGGTAAGCAAGCTACACCTGCCAACTTCCACCCATGCTCTATGTCTCAGTTACTAGATACGGCCCGCTCCCACGCCTAGACCATTGGGGGCAGCCACAATGACACATGTTAACTTCCTGGCTGGCCTAACTAGAAAACAGCAGCTCTCTTGGCTGGTGCTTGGGATAGAATCTGGTATCTTCAGTCCAGCATGGGAAGTGAGATGGACTCTTGATTGGCCAGACCTCTTCCAAAGAAACTGGACCAGTGTTGTTTACGGAAACAGAAAATAGTTCAAGCTGGGAGGTGATGAGGGTGTAGGGTGGAGAAAAAGGTTGTCTCGTAGTCCTTATGCTGCGCCTGTAACAGGAGAGGCATTGGATTAAATCCTAGGCCCCGAGTGTCACAGTTGGTTTTGACTCTCAGTAGCTTTTACACTCATAGAAAAAACTGAAGTCACCCCTTTCATATCTGGGTTATTCAAAGAGCTCCACTCATTCTGGGTTCCTGCTTACTATGCACAACGTCTCGGAGGACAGCATACAAAACTATTTTTCTAACCTTAGCACGGGTAACTTGGGATGAGGAAGCTTGGGATACACCTAAAGCAGATGGCAAGGTGGGTGGGGCACCTTGACAGATAGGAGGGAAACTGTGCACTGGAATTTATTTCACCAGTGGATACTTTGTGCCAGGAAGAGTGCGCATCAAGGAGTCAAAAAGCCAAATTGCTTGTCAGCTTAATTCAGGATTCACTGTAGGGGGTTAGCCTATCAGGAACACAAATGCCTGCAAGTACAGTGTGAGCTGATTTCTTGACAATCTGTCAACCCTTGGAAATGGGTGGCACAATTCCTAGGTCCACATGGTGGATGTAAGTATAATTAAGTAGTGAAATTGTCTGGCATGTACCTCTATGCCATTAGTGTACACCCGTATTTGTGGAATTTGCTAATATAACCATTTCAATAAAAACCTATTATAAAAGCTGTATGTGTCATGTGGAATACTCTCAGTGGCTGCAGGTGACAGAAAACACAGTCTAACTAAAGGACATGGTGGGAAATAAAAATCCAAACCACAGTGACCTCACACACTCTAGAAATGATGAGGCTGGTGTTAAATCATGGCACACAATCTCTGACACACTCTAAGAACATCAAATGCTACAACTTCTTTGAGGACAGTGGTTGCCCAGAAAGCCGTCTCCCCGGGGCTGAAGAGATGCTCAGTGGATAAGAGTACCCAGCTACTCTCCCAGAGAACCAGGTTCAGTTCCCAGCACCTGAATGGTGGTTCACAACCATTTGGAACTCCAGTTTCAGGGGATTCAACTACCTCTTCTGGCCTCTGAAGGTACTAAGTACACACATGGTGTACAGACATACATGCAGGCAAAACGCCTGTACACATGAAACAGAAATAAGTAAAATCTAAACTTTTTAAATATAAAGAAAAAAGTCAAGTCTGGGTATAGTGATGCACACCTTTAATCTCAGCAATCAGGAAGCAGAGACAGGGGGATCTCTGTGAGTTCAGGAACAGCTTAGTCTATTTAAGGAGTTCAGGATAGACAGCACTACATAGAGGGATGCTATCTCAAAAAAAAAAAAAGGCTCTTAATAATAGTATTACCTTATTGGTTCTCATCATACCCAGAGAATTAAAAACATTTTCATCTAAAACTTGTTCACGGGCTGGAGAGATGGCCCAGCAGTAAGAGCTATTGCTGTTCATGGAGATTACAGATCTCATAACAGACAGGTACACTGAGGACACTTGTACCCCAAGTTTGAGGGATCAGAGACAAGAGGATCAATGGAACTTCAAAGTCAAGGAAAAAACCTTGCCTCAGAGAAATAGAGACTATATAGGAGAAGACTCAGTACCCTCTTCTGGCTTCCACACACATGTGCGTGTTCATGCACACCTGCATTACAAATAAACTTGGACACAGAGAGAAGTCTTTTAAAAGATGTACACAGTGCTTATAATATTAGGGTCCAAAAGACTGAAACATCCATCAACTGGTGGATAAATAAAATGTGGCATATCCCTACTGTTCAATATTCAGCCTTAAAAAAGGTCACTGACCTTCTACAACATGGGTGGATTTTGGTCATGTTGGTCATGTGATGGTAAGTGAAAAAGCTAAACACAATGGGACAGATTATTCCATTTACACGAAATACCCAGAATAGGAAGATCATAAAAGCAAAAGAGATTAGTGGTTACTAGGGCTGAGGAAAAGAAAGATGGGGCGTGACTGACTATAAAGAGTACAGGGTTTCCATTTGGAATGACCAAAAAAAATCTAGAATTAGATAATATTGCTGATTGCTGGATCCTGTGACTCCATCAGAACCTGAATTTTGCATTTTCATTAATAAGATAAATTTTAGAGAATATAAAATCACAGAAAATAAAGAGAAAAGATACAGGTTTTTTCATGTATTTTGTAGCATATGTTAAGTGCTTAATAAGTATTATTTTTTCTTATAAAGAATAGTTCTGGGCTAGATGGTAGTGATACATGCATTTAATCCCAGCACTTGGGAGGCAGAGGCAGGTAGATCTCTGTGAGTTTGAGGCCAGCCTGGTCTACAAAGTGAGTTCCAGGACATCCAGGGCTGTTACACAGAGAAAAACTGCCTCAAAAAAAGGGGGATAGTCCTTACAGATTGGTCTCTGGGTCAGCAGCATTGCCCATGAGCATGTTAGATCTGCAGAGACATAGGCAGTGCCAGCAGTCAGCCTCGGATATCCAAGATCCATTCATGCCCTAGTATATCAGTCTTAAATTTCACATCTGAATATTGAACAGCAGGGATATGCCACATTTTGCTTATCTACCAGTTGATGGATGTTTCAGTCCTTGGGCTCTTGAGTATACTAAAATATACTCATATTTGACAACCTCTGAAATAAGAATAGACAAACCTTTAAATTACATTTATTTGTTTGTTTATGTGGAGGTCAGAGGACAATTTGCAGAAGCTGTTTCTACCATGTGGATTCTGGGGTCAAACTCAGCCATCTCACTGGTCCTCGAGTACTTCCAAGTTCTTTTTTATTATTAATTTTTTATAGATTTACTTTTCTTTCTCTCCCTCTCTCTCTCTCTCTGTGTGTGTGTGAGAGAGAGCACTCTTAACTGTCAGCAGCCAGGAGAGGGGCAGATCCCCTCCCTGGAGCTGGACTCCTATCCTTTGCTGAGTGACCTTTCCAACCTCCTACTTCCAAATTCTTTGTTTTATTTTTATTTTTTATTCTTTTGAGACATGCTGCCTTGGATGTCCTGAAACTTGCTACATAGACCAGGTTGGTCACAGAGATATGTCTGCCTCTGTTTCCCAAGTCCTGAGGTAAAGGTGTGTGCCACCATGCCTGGCTTTCCTCCAAATTCTTGAGTGTAGAATTCTCCAGAAATCCAGCTCAAGGTGCTGTGGATGCTGCTCAGAGTGCTTGCTTAGCATGTATGAAGCTCTCAAGTTAAATCCCAGCACCATGCAATGGGGATGACTGAGATGGGGGATCAAAGAGTCTGAGATCACCCACACCTACACATGGAGTTTGAGGTTGGCCTGAAATGCAAAAATATTAGAAACCCTATTTCGAAGAAAACCCTTAAAACTAGCTCAACCCTCCCAGAATTGAGTCTACCTTCCCTCTTTCCTGCCACATCCAGGAGACCTGCGACACCTCATACAGCTGTCTCCCTAGCCTTTACCAAAATAAATATGATTTGTTTTGGACGGAGGCAAGAACCCCTTTGAGTAAGAAACTGTCTTGTTCTTAATTGCTTCACCAGGCTCTAGTTGACAAAGCCCACAGTCGCTAATTTTGCTTCATGATTCAGTGGCAAGAGCCCTGGGCTGGGATCTGAAGGTGGATTTGCACTGTGAGTGATTGCCGCCTTCAGACCAGGAGAGAGAAGAGCAAGGCTCTACGCTCCTAGACCATAATGCGGCCTGTTTATTCGAAAATGTGCCCAAAAGTGACCCCAGCCCCCAGGCCACCCCAATTCATCTGTCAGAGGGGGTGAGATCACTTATTTCCAAGGACACCAACTACTTTCAAAGCTTCCTGACAACTGGGCTCTTGAGAATTTCAACCTTAGACTCAAACGTCAGAATCCCGAGACTGATCAGGAGCTGCTAACCCTTCCCCAGACTCTCTTTGCAGCATTAACGCACCTGGACTGCACACAATCTGCCCCGAGAGCATGTGAACCCCCACAAACTGGACAGCGGTGGCGGGACTGGGTGGGACTGCGAGGCCAGGGAAAGCCAAGGAGGGCGGCGTCGCGAGCGAGCGCGGCCGCCAGGGGGAGCCATCCTCCGGGCCAGCATCTCGACCCCGCCCCAGCCGCTCGGCTCTGCTCGGCTAGGCTCGGGCGGTCGCAGCGACGGCGGCCGGCGCGCGCTTCCGCCTCGCGGGCTCAGCCCCGGTGCGAGCGGCCGCGCGATGTGGCTCGGGCCGGAGGAGGTGCTGGTGGCCAACGCGCTGTGGGTGACGGAACGGGCCAACCCCTTCTTTGTGCTGCAGCGGCGCCGGGGCCACGGCAAGGGCGGCGGTCTCACGGGTGAGCGGGGCGCGGGCGGCCGGGCCTGTGCGCACCGGGCCTGGCGGGGCAGCAGGACGCGGCCAGTGGGCACGCGCAGCGGCGCCAGGGGTCGGAGCGGGGCGGGCGGGAGGACTGTCCCGGGACCGGTGGCACGGGGACAGCAGCAGTGGCCTCCTGCAGACGTGTGCACACTCCTGCAAAGGGACTTAGCAGCTAGAAGCGTTCAGAGTCCTTCAGCTCTCCCTCTGCCTCCGTTTCTCCAAGTGCCTCGGAGTGACCAAGTGGCGTAAACACACATTTTCTTTTGCCCCCTTCTACTCCTAGTTCACTGAAGAATTGTCTCTTCATAAAGACCAGAGATGCCCTGGCCTCCGTTCCCCTTCCTCTGGCTTCTCTTCACTTGGGGCCATCAGAGCTCCTGACCCAACGCTTGTTTTGGCGTAATTATGAGACTATATGAAGTGTCCCCCTGAGCTAGCCCAGGTGTCCCTTGGGTGTCTGGGCACCACCACTCACACAAGCAGCTGGAGTGGGTGAGACTGTGGAAATCTACTGAGCAGGGTTTATTCAAAGCCCCTTGTGCTCCAGGGCCTGTTGAGTATTACAGGAACAGTTCTAGCCCTGAAGGAGACTCCACTGGACCCCTCTGGGTGTCATATCCTTAAGTTTATAAAGCGAGTCTTCTTCGAAATGCCCTGATTTTCAGTGTGGCAGCTGACAGTCCATCCAGATGCAGTTGGAGGCTTCTCACAAGGTGCCATTAGCTGCCAGGCTCTCATGAGCCTAACTTCTTAATGTGGAAGGGACTGTACCTTTTCCAAGAAAACTCAATGTTCTCTTTCAGAGTCAGACTCCTTCCCAAAGGGCCTGGAGATTACTGGAAGGGTTGCTGGACCTGCCTCCAGGACCCAATGTTTATGGACAATTAGGTAGCAGCCATCCTGGACAGCCCAGTGACCAACCTAGGAAGCTACCACAAGGCTACTGAGGAACACGGGGCAGTGTGTGACACGTCCCTTTTGTTACATCATTCATCTGTCTGTGTTCCCCAAGGCTGAGCTTTCAAAGTACCACCCCAGTCATTCTGTGAACTTCTCCAAATCCCATTGAGCCAGATTTGTACAAACTGCTATAGCCATCATATCATTACAGCTGTCACAGCCTCCCATACTGCCTCCCTAAGAGAAGTCCATCAGAAATGCAGGTTTATTCAAAACTTGCCAGCTGGGGCTGGAGAGATGGCTCAGGGATTAAGGGATGCAGGAACCAACTTCCAATCCCAGTACCCATTTAGTGGCTCACAGCCATCAGTAACTCCAATTCTAGAGGATCCATTACCCTCTTCAGGCCTTTATGGCCACCAGACACAAAAATAGTGCACAGACATATGTGTAGACACAACACCCGTACACAAAAAAAAAGAATAAAATAAGCCAGCCGTAGTGGTGCACGAGAGCCATAGGCAGGTGGAGCTCTGAGTTTGAGGCCAGCCTGGTCTACAAAGTGAGTTCCAGGACAGCCAGGGCTACATAGAAAAACCTTGTCTTAAAAAATAAAACAAAAGGAAATAGTATTTTAAAATAACAATAACTTGCCAGCCTGGACTTCTTATTAAAGAGTGGATGTGAGGGAGTCAGCGGGTTAAAAAGGTTCCAGGTCCTGCAATATGGCTATGCCAATAATTTATCCAAAGGATCTAAAATAATGTTCCCAAGAGCAAAAGAAAAACCTCAACATGAACATTGAAACTTTTATTCCAAATGCTGGAAAGGCTTGAATGTGCCTTTTTCTTTTGTTTTTGAGGTACTTGTTACATAGATCAGACTGGTCTTAAATTCACAGAGGTCAGCCTGCCTCTGCTTCCTGAGTGCTGAGATTAAATCATGCACTATTTAAACTGCAATGTATATACTTTGTGTGGGGGTGGGTGGGTGTATGCACATGTGCATACAGAAGCTCATTCGTGTGTGTGCTGAGGCCAGAAGCTGATGGGGGTGTCTGCTTCTCCAGCTCTCCTCCACCTTGTGTTTTGAGATGGTTTGCTGGCCAGCGAATTCCAGTGATTTCCACTCTGCTCCCAAGCACTAAAGTTACAGACACAAGCTGCCACGCCCATCTTTATGTAGGTGCTGGGGTTCCAAGCTCAGGTCCTCCTGCTTACATAGAAAGCATTTTACCCACCCAGCCATCTCCCTGGGTCTCTAACTGTCATTAGAATGACTTTTTTCTTTTTTTAAACATTTCAGCAAAACAAATGAGAAATCATCTGCTTGAATGTCTCTTTTATAATCATCCATCGCATTTATTAAAGATGAGGGGGTCAGGTGAAAAGTAGTAGGTAGCAAAATGTATTAAAGATGAATAATAAAACTAATAGGAATTGTTTGTGTGCCAAGAAGATACAGCAGTGTCTTTTCAGATCTCACCAGAGGCAGCAGTTCCTTGAAAAGAAAGAAATAGTTTTCAAAGAGGAAGAACAGGCAGGGTTTTCTGATTACTTCATTATTTAAGTAATTAAAACGAGTGGATCAGGCAAATGGTGGTAGAAGATAGGGGTTTCCTGCCAATTTACCAGGAAATTATAACATTGACAAAGAGCACTGCCACAGAGTGTGTCATCAGGCCAAGGGCTCGTGGTAAGGAGAACTTGAAGTGCCCTGAAATGCTTCAGTTCCAGAAGAAAAAGAAAAAAGAAATCGGATGATTCTAAAAATGTTTCCTTGTCCCGTTCAGCTATGACTTTGAAGGCTGCTCAAGCATTCCAGAATTGCAAAGTGTGATGACAGGTGCTGGGGGGAAGCCCCCATCATCCCCTGGGTTTGATATGGGTGATATGTGACTAGTATGTATAGTCCCTGGGTTTGATACAAACAGACAGACAGACACACACACACACAAAAGAAATGTTGGGACTGGAGAGATGGCTCAGTGGTTCAGAGCACTGACTACTCTTCCTGAAGACTTGGGTTCAATTCCCAGCATCCACATGGCAGCTCACAACTGTCTGTAACTTCAGTTCCAGGGGACCTGGTACCCATGGCAAAATACTAAAGCACATAAAAAAGTTAGTAAAAATTAAGTGTTTGTCTTAAACCTAATTTGGGGACTAAGGATACAACTCAGTTGGTAGAGGGCTTCCTAGCCTGCACAAGCTTGAGTTCCACTCCCAGCATCACATAAATCAGGCATGGTGGCACATTTGTATAATGTCACCACTAGGGAAAGTTAGGGCAGGAAGACCAGTTCAGCCATCCTCAGCTACTGAGTTTGAGGCCTGCCTGGGATTCTTGAGACCATGTGTATAAATAAATAAATAAAATCTATTTTCTATTCTTCTTGTAAAAGAGCCTCCTAGAATGGTTTGAGCTTTGAATCCTGTTAAACGTCTACTGTAGCCTGGCATGGTTGACACAGACTTTAACCCCAGTGCTTGGAAAGCAGGCAAACTGATCTTTATATGTTCAAGGCCAAACTGATCTATTTAGTAAGTTCCAGGTCCGCTAAGGCTGGATAGTGAAGGCTTGGGTTGAAAGTCCTCTTCTGCAAGTACTTCTGAGCTTCCAGAAGAAACAGGAAGTTTTGAGGTTCTCTGCCAGGAAGCCTGTGGAGGAATAAGAAGTCCCTGCTGAGGCTAGGCTTTCCTCACGTGGTGCTGTGTGAGCAGTCTTGGGCCAGGCTTGGCCCTCGGGCCTCTCACCTTCCACCTCCCTCTGCTCTGCCTATAGGTCTTCTCGTGGGTACCCTGGATGTGGTCCTGGACTCCAGTGCCCGTGTGGCCCCTTACCGCATCCTGCACCAGACCCAGGACTCACAGGTCTATTGGACAGTGGCTTGTGGTAAGTGCTAGAGTCATGAGGTCACACTGGGAAGGAGGGGACAGGAAACCTGAATTCTTGTGAGGTGATGTCTATCTACCGTGAACCCCATGACTGATGCCTTTCATTCAGAGGAGCTCCTGGAGACTTAGGCATGGACTTCACTAGAGTACATGTTCTCCACCTCGTCTCAAGGGAGATACAGTTGAACCTCAGAGTTTGAAGATTGGGCATTTTGATTCCATTTCTTACTCATATTTACTTGTAGCTTCCTCACTGACACAATTAGCATTTTGATGTCCTTACACATGTGATAATCAATTTGGCTCGTGTGATGGCCTATGTCCTCTACTGAGGTGGGTCAGGGAGCGAGCTCTCAGCCTTCTCATTGGGGCTCTTTACTAGAAACAAGATCCTTGCACTCTGGGGAGTGACACATTTTCCCATCTTTCTGCTCTGTGTTGATTTCACTGATGAAGATGAGCCCCCATGGAGAATGGTAGAATATTGCCTCCTCTACGGGATTCCCCTCACAGAAAGAAGGCCTCGGAAGCTTATGTAGCCAGAAGTTTTTCTGTCCCTCAGAGCCTGCGTTCCAAACAAATCTCTCCCATCCAAGTTCCCGCAGCCACTTATAAAATAATTACTCAGAGATTTATATTAATTACAAACTGTTTGGCCTATGGCTCAGGCTCATAACTTAACACAACCCATTTCTGTTAATCTGTGTCTTGCCATTCATGGTATTAGCTGTTCTTTCTCCCATGGCAGCTGGCAGCATCTGACTTCTCCCTCTCTCTGTTTGGATTCCCTGCCTGGCTATAAGCTGTCTTACCCTAGGCCAGAACATCTTCTCTATTAACCAATGGAAGCAATACATACATATTCACAGCATACAGAAAGACACCCCACATCACTTCCCCTTTTCTGTCTAATCAAAAAGGAAGGTTTTAATGTTAATATAGTAAAATTACATATAAAAAAAGTTATCAAGCAAGAATTATAGTTACAAGAAATAACTCACAAATACAAGAAAAGATAAATTCAGTGGCTGAGTCCTTGGAAGGTTGTGAACCAATTCAGTGCAGCATCCAGCTGCCTGATCTGGTGATCTTCACCATCCAGGAACATCAGGTCAAAGTGGGAAGGTACTGTTCCCCACTATAAGCTTGTGGAAGGTTGAGGTGCCCCTCACAGAAAGAGGGCCTCCAGGAAGCTTGCTCGGAAATGAACCCCAGTGCTGTCCATTTCAGTTCAGTGCAAAGGCTCTTTATAGAAAAACACGTGAGAGAAAGTCATATTGATGGGCTGGTGAAACCTTGAGATCTTCACCTCATGTTTAGCCTGGGATGATGGTTGAGTAGTCTCTAATTCAGTATTTGAGGGACCTTGTAGCATATATCCACTGTGAGTGACAGGAGTCTACTGTAGGTACTGTGTTCAGATTAGATGAGGTGAGCCAACATGTGCCAGGCATGCTGAAGTGGCTTCAGAGTTCAGACATCACTTCTTGAGTGACAGGCACTCACCTGAACCTCCAGTCTCCTCTGGTTTGAAGATGAGAAAAACACAGTCCAGAGCAATCAAAGAACCTGTCTAGCATTACACAGACTTGCAATTCAGGCCCAAGACACCTGCTCCTATATCAGCAGATACCTCTCTGCTTACAAGCCATGTTATTACCATCCTACAGGGTCCTGGTAGTTCTTGGTAGCCTGGGAAAAATATAACAGGTCTATAAAGTTTGTGGAGTTCAGCCAGCTGTGGTGGTATACACCTATAATCTCAGGCTCGGGTATGAGGATCATGAATTTGAGACCAGCTTGGGCGATTTAGCAAGCCTTTATCTTAAAATAAATAAATAAGGGCAAAGGGTATACTTTGGTGGAGTGCCTGCTTTTGGCCCTCAGCACCACATTCACCATGCAGGGTGGTGCACCTATAATCCCAGCACTTGAGAGGTTTAAGAAGGAAAATCAAGAATTCAGTTATCTTTGATCCCATTGCAAATTCAAGGCCTGCCTAGTTTACCAAGTGAGTTCCAGGTCATTCAGAGCAGAGGAATCCTGTCTCGTAGGTAGGTAGGTAGGTAGATAGATAGACAGACAGACAGACAGACAGACAGACAGACAGACAGACAGATAGATAGATAGATAGATAGATTAAAAATAGCTCAGTGGTGCAGCATTTGCCTAGTGAGACACTGGGTTGAAGCCTCAGCACAGGAAGGAAAAGTATTAGCCCTGGAAATTGGACCCCCAGCTTCAGGGTGGAGGTTAGGGGATAAGGAGATTAGAAGCACAGGAAAGTGGCAGTCTGGATATAGTCCCTCAGCCCCTGATATTATTATATTTCCTCTTCCTTGGCACCCTGGACAGCAGTGACCTGTGTCTGTGTGAGCAAGTAAACAGTGTGAATTATAGAAGTCAGTGTGCCCAGGGCTTAGTGGAGAAACCAGGCAAGACCTCAGATCTCCTGGTTTTCAGACCCACAGAGGGTGCCCAGGAGGCTACAAGGATTACCTTCAGGAGACAGGGGTTCCTTGTAGGGTGCATTCCACCCAAGTGAGGACTGGGAAACTTACATGCCTTAGCCACAGGGAGACAGTTACCTTTTTTAGAAAAATTAGTGTGTGTTCACATGTGTGCATACACACATGTTGTATACCTGGTCCAGGAGCTTCCAGGCAATTTTCCTATCTCTGCCTCTGGTCTCGCTGAAGGAATGCTGGGATTACAGATGCATGCCATCTGATCAGCTCTTTACACAGGTTCAGGGGATCAAACTCAGGCCATTCAGCTTGCAGACCTAGAGTTCTTACCACTGAACCATCTTCTCACCCAACAGGGTAGTTAGCATGGGCCCTGAAGAGTATCAGCTCTGCCTCGGTGTGTCCTTTCTCGGGGAGCATACAGAAAAAGGACATGGCACCAAAGGCAGCAACAGTGTAGGGGAGTTGAGACACCAGCCTTTCAGTGCAGTGGGGCCATACTGCAGAACCCTGGTCCTTGGTTCCCACCATACCCCTTCCCCTTCCTCTCACATAGATGCCATCCCTGCCCCGGTCTCACCTGTGACACCCTCCTCCACTGTCTGGGGTCTGTCTCAGAAGCAGCTTGCCCACACCAGATATCCCAGTCTCTCACCTTGATATTAAGGACATCCTGAATCTGCCAGCCTTCAGTCCCAGACTCCTCCCCAGCCATGCCTTGGTATTCAGAGAAGCATCACACCACGGAGCCTATGGTTCCCACCAGCCCTCTGCTGGCTTCTGGGCAGAGTGTCCCTTCTGCTCTGTTGAGTGCTCACTTAGATGCCACCTCCTGAACTCCTCAGACTCACACACCCACTCTCCTTCTCCTCTGGGCTTGACCTGGCTGCCCCACTGCTTGACTCGGAAGTCTGCCCCATCACATGAGAACTCCTGAGGATGAGTGAGTGTAGGCTGCACTTGGCAGGTGGTACTGAACGTCTCTGTGCTTCACACAGAAGGACATCTCTAAGGAGTTCTAGAGAAATGAAGTGAGATCTGTGGACCAGAGTGACACTCGATAACATGATTACCTACTGCTTCTTTTTATCCTCAGTACTCGACAGAGCTGCTGTAGTTTGTGGCCTTAATGTTAAAGGAGTGAATGTTTTTTAACTAAATGTGCATATAAACATTTATAATTAAAATACAAACAGATGCAGACAGAATGGCAGTTTCATCCATCTAAGGTTGCTGGGATTATATGTATGAAAAAGAATTATCCTGGGGGGATGGAGAGATTGCTCAGTGGTTAGAGCACCTGCTGCTCTTGCTGAGGACCTCAATTTGATTCCAGGCACCCACATGATGACTCACAGCCATTCAAAATTCTAGTTCCAGAAGATCCAACCCCCTCCTCTGCCCTCTGAGGGCACATAAGTGTGCGTATAGATGCAGGCAAAACATTTATACACATAAAATAAATCTGGTCAGTACTCAACACACCTTTAATTCCTGCAGTTGGGAGACAGAGGCATGCAGAACTCTGTGAGTTCGAGGCCAGTCTGGTTTACAGAGTGAGTTCCAGGACAGCCAGGGCTACACAAGAAAACCCTGTCTCAAAAAACCAAAATAAATCTAATTTTTTTAAAAAAATGGAGTGATATTGAGAGTTGCATCATATGTCAATTTACCTTCTGAATTTGAATGTAGGTTGTGGCCAAAACCAGAAAAGGGCAGAAAGAAATAACCTTCTACCAACCAGACCTCTGTGCACCAGGGGAAGGAGGCTGCAAGAGAAATATAAAGAAAGCCAGGAACAGAAAATGGGTGCTAATGGGGCCTTCAGGGAGATGGTTCTGTGTGACTCACTAAGTTATCTTGTACTTCCGGCTAAACTCCTGTGGCCATCAAGGGAGAGGCTGCGTGCTGTGGAATCACTTGTCTGGCTAGTGAGCTGCCTGAATAAGAAGCAAACAAACCATCCCTAACATAGGCTATCCAGGCCACGGAGGGATGAGCAGAGCTGTTGGTGGGAGGGAGCGGGGATCACCAGGCCTTGCCAGGAAGGGGTCAGGGTCACCTGCACAGCTGCTACAAGAGTGTTGCCAATTACAAAGGGTGTCTTCTTCAAGGTTGGGGGTGTGGCTCAGTAGTGAAGAATTTTCCCAGAATACCCTAGGTTCTACCCTCTGGTTCACAGGCCAGAGTGTGTGGGCCTGGTTGCTTTTCCTGCCAGGGCCCGAAAGGTTTTCCAGTGTAGGTGTTTGCTTTGCCTCCCAGGGCTGTTCTAAACCCTTTCCAGGAGTGGACAATCCCAGCCTTTGGGAGTAGCACTATGCTACCTTCTCCAAGGATGTCTGCCTCCACCAGACCTACAGTGTTCAGACCCGGGCTGGGGAAGCCAACAGGAGCCGGTGACGAGACAGGCAGTAACCGTTCACCTGCCCTGCAGAGATCCTGCCAACTGCACAAAGAAGCTTGATGAGTTTACAAGCTTGTGGCCATGTAAATTGTCTCTAGGTCTTGGGTGTCCCTTGGTGCTGGGAGAGGAAGGGCTCTATAGTTCTGGCTTTTGTGTTTATGCCCTCTGATGTAACAGGAAGTTTAAGCAGGAAAGGTTAATCTGTATTGAAGACTGTGGTCCCTGGAATAGAGAATTTAGGACCTACTACTCTGCTTTGAGTCTTGAAACTCATGATTTCATCTGCCCTCACTAAACTAGGTTCTTCTCGCAAAGAGATCACCAAACACTGGGAATGGCTGGAAAGCAACCTGCTTCAGACATTGTCCATCTTCGACAGCGAGGAAGACATCACCACCTTCGTCAAGGGCAAGATACATGTAAGGCCCCTGTCTGGCTAACAGCCCTCCTCGCTCCCTTTGAGGGCTGGTAGTGGCTGCACACCATGGATGCTCAGTATCTGTGGGCTAGGCTTCTACAGATTCAACTGTGAGTCAGAAATATTTGGGGAAAAGAATTCCATCTGCTGAACGTATAAAGATTTCCATTGTCAGTCTGTCCTGAGCATACAGCGGGGCAGAGCATCCCTGCTGCACTGCATGCTCTAAGATGAACGGAATCATGTAGAAGGGTAGGCACGGGCTGTATACAAACCCTGTCCTTTTAAGGAAGAAACTTGAGTGTGTAAGGATCCATGTGCCTCGGGGTTCTCGAACCAGTGCCTTGCAGATCCAAGGATGAAGCAGTCTCACCATTAGACAGCCTGCTATAGGTTTGGTTCCATTTCACAGATGGAAATGGAAGCATCCTCTCATTTTCTGGTGATCGAAAGAGCCATGAAAGCGATTATTCTAATTGAGATCTTGAATGTCCCCCAAAGGCCTTGGGTTGATTGGTTTTTTTCCTCAGCCTGTGGTCTTAAGGAAAGATCCTGGACTCTTTAGGAGGTGGGAACTCATGGAAGGCAATTAGGTGGGTGGAGATGTGCCCTTGAATGGGGGTATTGGGACCCTGGTCCCTTCTATGTTCTTTGCTTCTTGGTTAAGCCGAGACGGACAGGCCTCTTCGGCTCCACTCTCCATGGTAATTCTCATCACAGGCTCAAAGCAGTGTGATGCAGCCATGGACTGAAAATTATGGATCCGGGGCTGGAGAGATGGCTCAGTGGTTAAGAGCACTGTCTGCTCTTCCAGAGGACCCGGGTTCGATTCCCAGCACCCACATGGCAGCTAACAACTGTCTGTAGTTCCAGTTCCAGGCAAAACACCAAGGCAAATAAATAAAGTTTAAAAAAAAAAAAAAAGAAAGAAAATTATGGATCCATCAGCCCAAATAAAAATAAGCCTTCTTTTTATGCTGATTATCCTGGATGTTTGTCAGACTAACAGAAAGCTGACCCACACACCTGTGGAGCCCAAGACAAATACGCAGTTGTGTTCGCCAGGGCCTTGGCCAACAGGGGAAGACATTGGAAGTCTTTTTTCCTTGGTGTATTTTGTTTTGTTTGAAACAAGGTCTCTGTGTAGCCCTGGTTGATCTGAAAGTCCCTATGTAGATCACATAGATCAGCCCTGTCAAGATCTTACAGAGCTCTAGTTCTGCCACTGCCTCCCAAGTACTAGGATGAAAGGCATGTCCTACCATTCCCTACTTTCTTGTTTTGTTTGTTTGTTTGTTTGAGACACAAACTTAGTCCATGTTTGCCCTGAACTGGCCATGTAGTTAAGGCTGGCCTTGAACTCCTGATCCCAAATGCTGGAATCGAGGTCTACACCACCATACCCAGATGAAATAATAAGACATCTTAGAATTAAAAGGTACATACTTTTAATCTGAGCACTGGGAGACAGGCAGCAGATAGATCTCTGTGAGTTCAAGGCCAGCTTGGTCTATAGAGTAAGTTCTAGGACAGCCAAAGCTACACAGAAAAACCCTGTTGTAGTAGCACGATTTGGGGTTGTAAGAAAAGAAGACTCTGAGCCAAATATTGGGGGAAGGCTGAAATATCAGAGAGAGGAAGCACCACAGTCAGTTCTCACCAAACTGTCTTGCAGCTTTCTCAGCCTCACTCCTGATCTCCTCTGCCTGTTGCTTCTGCCTGTTGCTTCTGCTTCTGCCTGGTTTCTAAGCCCTTATAGACCCTATCCCATCCAGGTTAGGATTAAAGGCGTGTAGCCTTGAACTCACAGAAACAGAAGTTCTGTCTCTGGAGTTATGGGATTAAGGGTGTTGGTCCCCACTCCCGGCTTTCCCTATGCTGGGATTAAAGGTGTGTGTGTGTGACTGACTCAGCTGTTTATCCTTGTATTCAAGGATTTCCTGTGCTATCTGCCTAGGATTTGACTGTGTGGTCTCTCTGATATCCCAGGATTTATTAAATACCTATCAAATATTCCTACCCTGTCTCGAAACAGCCCCTCGCCCCCCCCCCCAAAAGAGGCACGTACCTTTTTATGCACCAGCTCTTGGGGCGTGTTCCATGGTGCATTCATAGATGCAGAGTGGCCAACACGTGTTTCTTTGCTCCCTGCAGCCTCAATTAGCCCAAGTTCTGGAAGCAATGGCTCCCAGCCCTGCAAACTGACAGCAGTAATCTTGCTAGCATTTTCTAGTACTTTCTAAGTGCTTCTTCTGCTAAGTGCATTGTCTTCAGGGGAGTTGTTAAGTCATACATGGTATGTTAATGGAATATTTTATAGCCAAATAATGATTATGAAGCCAAGCATAATAACACACATCTGTGATCCCAACACAAGAACTTCACAAGTAGAAGCTTGTGAGTTCCAGACCAGCCTAGGCTACATTGAGATTCCCAGGAGGACCCTTGCTGTGCAGAGTTACATTCAGCAAGTGTCTTAGTTAGAGTTTACCGTTGCTGGGAGGAGACACCATGATCACGGCAACTCTTATAAAGAAAACAGTTGAGGGATTTGCTTACAGCCAGAGGTTCAGTCCATCATGAACTGAACAGGGCGGAAAGCATGATGACATGCAGGCAGGCATGGTGCTGGAGATAAATAGCTGAATATCCTACTTCTTTTACCCAACAGGAAATTGACTGACTCACTGGGTGGTGTCCTGAATATATGAAACCTCAAAGCCCGCCCCCACAGTGACACACTTCCTCAAGAAGGTGTGGCCCAGATTAAAGGTGTGCTCTCCAGCCTCAAGGTCTAGATTAAAGGCATAAATCATCCAGCCTCCTCCAATAAGGCCACACCTCCTAATAGTGCCACTCCCACTGATCTTAAAGGGACCAAATACATTCAAATTGCCACAGCAAGCCTTGTGAATTCATCATTTTGGAACACCATAGACCTGGACAGATTGGACCAAGTTTCTTAGTTCTTCTTGCACATTGGGGTTCAGGGCCTATGTTGTCTTACAGCCCCAGGGAAGCAGGCAAAGCCAAGCTGCTAATGTCCTTCTGGGTACTAGTAGTGACGATAGCAGCCTTACCAAGTATCTCCTAAGTGCTAGCCCTGACAGTTGCATCAGCAGAACACTAACATTCAGAATACATCAAAAGTCAGACAAGAGCATTAGTTCACTTTTTGTTAACTGTTACAAGTACTTTGGATACTAAGCTTATAAATCAAAAAAGGGCTTTGTTTTTGTTTTGGGTCTTTTATTCAGAGGTCCGTTTGGCCCTGATGGCCTGTGTTGGCACACTATAGTCCAGGTGTGTGCCCAAGCAAAGCTGCTGAGCTCACAGCCAAGACAAGAAAGAGAAGGAAGCCAGTTACTGGCCTTTTTTTTTTTTTTTTTTTTTTTTTTTTTTTAGGACAGGGTCTCACAGTGTAACTGGCTAGCATAGAACTCATATATAGTCCATACTAGCTTCAGACTCACAGCCGTCTGCCTGCCTTGCCTCCTGAGTGCCCCCATGCCCAGCTATCCCTGTACCCTCTTAAAGGCATGTCCCCAGTGACCAGAAGACCTCCCACTGGGTCCCACCTATGGGTCCACCACACCAACTCACAGTGGGAGTGAGGATGAGGCCCAACAGCCTGTGTGGATCCCAAGATAGCCCATGGAAATTAGGAAACATAAAACTGAACAAGGGGGCAGCTGGGAGGTGGGTTAGCAGTTAAACTCTCACTTTGCAAGCACGAAGTCTGGGGTTCAGATCCCCAGTACCCAGTGTCTGCGGCATCCAGTAATCCCAGCACCCAAGACGGAAGCAAGGGTTCCCCAGAGGAAGCTGGCTGGTGAGACTAGCCTATCAGTGGTTCTGGGCCCAGCAGACCCTGCCTTGATTGTAGGCTGGAAAGCAATCAGGAGCGACATTTGGTAGCAGCCTCTTGCTTCCACACACGAGCATACAGCTGGCCATATACATACCCACACCTGTGAACACACAACAGAAAAATCATTTGAATGGTGGTTGAAATGAACATTAGAGTTGATGTGAAGCAGCCGCAGTGTACAAAAGGAACTTTTAAATGTTAGGAAAGACTTGGTGATATTAATCAGCCAGGTGTCCCATTCAATATGTTAGAAATAGAACTTCAGAGAAACCGGAAACTAGACAGAGGAAGTGGAAATTCTAAGAACAAAGCTAATTCCTTAAAAAACGAGAATAGATGAGTAGGGTGTGGATCCAGAAACAGGACCGAGGGCAAAGAGCCTGTACCAAACTATGCGGAAGATGAGATGTGCAGCATGTAAAGCAGAGCCCTTTGGAAAGAGGAAATGGCAGAAAACAGCCTTGGGAGTTAGGAGGCCTGACTTGGCCTACTGTCTAATATAGTTCACTTGTATTGAGAATAGAAAAGGAAGGAAAATGTACTTGTAGTTTTATCTCAGCTTGACACAAGCTAGAGTCATCAGAGAGGAAGGAGCCTCAGCTGAGGAAATGCCTCCATGAGATCCAGCTGAGGTCATTTTCTTAATTAGTGATCAGTGGGGGCGGGTCCAGGCCTTGGTGGGAGGTGCTGTCATCGGGCTGGGGGTCCTGGGTTTTATAAGAAAGTAGACTGAGCGGATCAGGAGAAGTAAGCAAGTAAACAGCACCCTCCACGGCATGCGGCAGCTCCTGCTCCGGGTTCCTGCCTGCTTGAGTTCCTGTCCTGACTTTGGTCATGGACAGAGAGAAGGAAGTGTAAGCTGAATGAACAGTCTCCATGACTTCCTTTTGGATGTCACGGTGTTTTGCTGCAGCAGTAAAAGCTTTAACTAAGACAGAAGCCTATGCCCTAAGAGATGATGCGCCTGGGAAATGTTAGAGCAAGCCTAACAACCCGACTTCTACCGCTAAAACCCGTGTGAGCAGAAGGGAAGAACCATCTCTACACCTGTCCTCACACCTGTGCACACACACCATGTGCGCACACACACCAATAATAAATAAATGGAAATCTAACTAATCCTAATACTTAGCCTAAATAACTATATTAAATTAAAAAAAAAAAAAAACTAAATAAGCTATTTAAAATCTACCCTGTAACGTTTTCAGGCAAGGACTGGTTATCCTGAGCAGAAAGTGTACAGTTGTTGGGGCACAGGGCTGGTGTCTGCAGGGAGGAAGTCAGGGAGGGTGCAAAGTGGGCTGTCAGCCTCTGCTCCTGCTCATAGGTCCCGTGGGCTCCAGCGGAGGGAGAGAGGGTTAGCTCCCAGCCACACTAGGAGGGGATCCAGGAGGGAAGGACCACCCTCTTCTAGCCTCCGCCAGCACTGCTTTTACACACGGTATGCATTTGTGCACACACAAGAAAATAGGTCTTAGAAAAAGTCATAATGAAATCCACTCCTCTGTGTGCTAATTTTAAAATTTGAGGTTCAGGAATGCGGCTCTGTGGTTAGAGTACATGCTGAACATGCATATGGCTCGAGGTTTGATCACAGCACTACCTAAGCCAAGCCTGGTGGCAAATGCCTGTAATCTCAGCTTTTGGATAGTAGATTGGGTTTACTACACAGAATTTGAAGTCTGCTTAGGCTATATAAGACTCCCAGCACCCCTCCCAAAAAAAAAAAAAATTACTTAGGGTGGCAATTTGGAGACAGGCTGTTCTAGAACTTGCTCTGTAGACCAACTGGCCTTAAACTCACAGACATCTGCCTCTCAAGTGCTGAGATTATAGGTGTGCACTACCACCACTCTGCCTAAGTCTTGATTCTGGGTTCATGGCCTCTCTGCTCCTTCTGGGACTGCTCCAGCATGCTCAGTGGCCTAAGCCCTGTTGTCCTTCTAGGGCATCATCGCAGAAGAAAACAAGAACCTGCAACCCCAGGGGGATGAGGACCCGGGAAAGTTTAAGGAGGCGGAGCTAAAGATGCGGAAGCAGTTTGGCATGCCTGAGGGCGAGAAGCTGGTCAACTACTATTCGTGTAGCTTCTGGAAGGGCCGAGTGCCACGGCAGGGCTGGCTGTACCTGACCGTCAACCACCTGTGTTTCTACTCCTTCCTGCTGGGGAAGGAAGGTGAGGCCGGCTGGAGGTGCACCGCTCTCCAGTTCCCCACCTCATCCCCAGACCCCCTACTCTACGCCCTCGCCTCCGCAAACTCACTGCCCCTCCACAGTTCTCACATTCCTAGAGCATCTCCTTCCTCTCTATACCCAGATATTTTGTCTCCCCCAAATCCAGATGCCACCTTAGCTACCTGTGATGAGAGCACCCAGGCAGCACCCGCGCCTGGCAGCCCACTGTCGGAGTCACTAAGGCCTTTTGCTGTACATTTCTACGTTGTGCTCAGAGGCACAGCTCCTTTAAGTGCCTTTAGGTTTTGTGGACCGTCCGTATACACCACTGTGGCCTACTAAAGGTCTCTCGGGAGGCAGGCTGCAATCCCAGCGTAGCCGTGAGCTCCAGAAGGAGTTTCCCAAGCCCACTGCCGTCTATGTCCTCCTTACCCTCTGCCTGCCCTTAGTGTGTACCCGTCAACACTGCAGTGGCCAGTCACCTTCTCTGTGGACACTGCTATCCTACTCTGTGCCAGTCTTAACCATGTACGGCTTGGTTCCTACCCCTTGGGGCCAGAGTCTTAGCTAGTTCTCTGCATATTTGTTCCTGTATGCCTTCATTCACCCAGGGCAAGCATTCACCAACTAAGGTTGGGCTTGGGGCAACTTGAACCCAGTGGGCTGGTGTCTCTTTGTGTATCATGTATCTTAGAATGACTAGGCTCAGGCATGCTGGGGTGGGAGTAAATAGTCCTTGGGAAGCAGTCCAGGACAGTTTCTCACCTTGTCCACTTGTAATGGATGATGTGTTTCTCTCTGTTGTCAGTGAGCCTGGTGGTACAATGGGTGGACGTCACACGCCTAGAAAAGAATGCCACTTTGCTCTTCCCCGAGAGCATACGTGTGGACACACGGGACCAGGAACTGTTCTTCTCCATGTTCCTTAATATTGGTGAGACCTTTAAGCTAATGGAACAGCTGGCCAACCTGGCCATGCGACAGCTGCTGGACAGTGAAGGCTTCCTGGAAGACAAGGCCCTGCCCAGGCCCATCCGGCCACATAAGAACATCTCAGCTCTAAAGCGGTAAACCACCCTCCTGAGGAATGGGGTGATCCCACAGCACTGAGAATGGTCCCCTTGGGCTAGGTCCACTAACCCTGCTGGGTGTCCAGCTCATGCCCTCACCGGCTCAGCAAGCAGACCATGGTATATTATATTGGGAGAACCACAAATACCACCATGGGGAAGTTCTCATATAGGGGGTAATCTCATCATCCCTTAGTCTCAGATCAGGATGCTGAGTGACAGGTCCCTCAACCAAGAGGCAGTGGAGCTCAGTCAGAATGTGCTGGGATCCCAAGGAAGCTGCCTCTGGGTGACTGCTGGTGTTGCATAGCTTCCATTTTTCTGTGATGGATGTGAGGCCTCGGGCCCAAAGCTAGCAAAGGAGGCAAGCCCCATGTAGAGTTGAGGTCACTGCCATTCTGCCCATGGGATGACTAAATGGATCAAGGTGGCCAGCCCAGCAGATCACTTCTGTTTGGGACTTAGGTTTTAGCTTCACAGCAAACCCACTCATTTGCCTGAGGTTGTAGAAGTTTCCTGGGCTCCACAGCCAGGGTAAGTGCTTCTAGACTCAACACTGTTTGGAGAGTTCATCTCAGTTGGATTACTTCCTGGGCTGCATCCTTCACCAGGTATAAGCAGGCCCATGGTGTACCTTTTAGATCAGGATGTTATACAAGGACGTCACTCTCCTGATGGGAATGACAAGGTCACCATCCAGAAAAATAAGCAGTGCTGGAACTTGGCAGGCAACGCCCCACACTGCGAGTCTGGGTACATGCTCAGGCTCTGGTGAGGATGCCAGAAACTCAAGGCAGATAAGAAACTCTCTTTCGACCTAGAAAGATATGTCTGTGTGTACATACCCTAGAACAAGCAAGGTCAGGCCGCCACCATGGCCATCCAACATTTCTGTTGAGCAAGAGCCAGCATGCAGTGGTTAGCTCCACTGCTCCTTCCTGGTGCCTTCTCTGGGTTTCAAGGTGAAGTTAGCTCTCTTGAGTGAAGAAGTAGCCTCAGGGCCCAGGTCTTGCTGGCTCTGCCAGGCAGGGTACAGGCAACTCCAAGAACTGCCTGTCCTCCAGTACCAAATGGCAGAGTTTCTAGGTATCACTTCAAATCATCTAGCCTCAAGAAAACATTATGTTCTGTCCCTCCTGCTGGGTATATAAAAAACATCATCTTGGTCAGGCAGTGGTGACATGCTTTTAATTCAGAAGGCAGAGGCAGGAGGATCTCTGTGAGTTCAAGACCAGCCTGGTCTACAAATTGAATTCCAGGACAACCAGGACTGTTTCACAGAGAAACTGTCTCAAAAACAACATTGTTTTCTTTCACTTTAATCCCCAGTGACTTGCTCACTGGAGTCCAGTGTGGGGACAGACATGTCTTGCCTTACCCCAACTTCGCACTTATTTCTTCAGAGACCTGGATGCCCGAGCCAAGAACGAGTGTTACAGGGCCACGTTCCGGCTTCCCAAAGACGAGCGACTGGATGGCCACACAGGCTGCACCCTGTGGACACCATTTAACAAGCTGCACATCCCCGGACAGATGTTTATCTCCAATAACTACATCTGCTTTGCCAGCAAGGAGGAGGATGCATGCCGCCTCATCATCCCCCTGAGGGAGGTGAGTGAGATCTCTGGCCTACCTAGGTCCTCTTGGGGCAGAGGTTGTAGCCAGTCAGGGTGGAGGCAGGTCCATCCTCCACAGCAAAGGCAGATGGCCCTCAGGCCCCTTACCTCAGGGCAGCTCCATGATTTTTGCGGTAGACCCTTGAGTTTTGCTCCCAGCCACATCCTTCATGCCTTTCCTTTGCTGACACTCTGCCCTCCATGGCCCAGGCAGAAGGGGAGTCATCTTTGATTCTGACCACTTCCTGACTTTTACATTCTAACCAGTGATGTCCTGTCAGGGCTCCCTCCCTCTCCACGGCCACCACAGTTGTCTCCAGGTCTCCTCAAGGAAGTTCCAACCACACCTGATCCCTTCGGGACACATCCTCCTCCAAGTATAGCAGAAGAACTGAAAATATCAGGCAGAGTGTAGGGGTGCCCTGCCTAGGATCCTCCAGCATCTTCTCCCTGCACTCAGAAACCCCCCCCCCCCCCCCCCCCCCCCCCCCCCCCCCCCCCCCCCCCCCCCCCGCAACTGCCACTTGTGATCTCTTAGGACCTTCAGTATACCATCTGGCCACCTCAGTTCTCTGCATGCATATGCATACACATATCACATATATCACACACAAAGATGTTCCTACACACACACATATATTGACCACACATTCACATATATACTCTGCTTTCACACATGTAAATATGTCCCACACAAGTGCACATATGTATGAATGCATGTGTACACACTCATATACTTACTTATTCATCACATAAAAATGTTTCACAGACCCCATTTAGATACAGACACACCCCACTTTGCTCAGTCTGTTCCAGCTCTTGGAACCTCCTCCAGGCAGCCTCAGGCATACCTCAGCATGGTTGTTGTACCCTCTGTCCTGTCTTTCACCCAACTCTTTGCCTGATACCAGGTCACAGCTCAATCACTGCCACCTTCAGTAACAAGCAGCTCATGACTTCCTAGCCTTCCTTGTTGCCAACGTTGACCCTCATGACTAGGCCTACTCTAGCCTGTTTGTCCCCTGCTGACGCTGGGCTGCACTCACTGAAAGCCTGACACTTGTCTTCACACCTGAACTGTACTTTATACACATTGCAGTCAGAGCCAAGCCTTGGGAGAAGCTGCCAGAAAGTGTTTCCTGGGTACAGGAGCTGTGGGCAGCCTTTCAATTGCGGGGCTGCTCACATGCTTTAAAGGATACAGCTAATAAGTCATCTTTTGAAAAATCAGTAGGGGGGGGGTCTGGAGAGATGGCTCAGTGGTTAAGAGCACCCTCTGCTCTTCCAGAGGACGCGGGTTCGATTCCCAGCACCCACATGGCAGCTAACAACTATCTGTAGTTCCAGTTCCAGGCAAACACCAAGGCAAGTAAATAAATAAAGTTTAAAAAAAAAAAAAAAAAAAAAAAAAAAAAAAAAAAAAAAAAAAAAAAAAAAAAAAAAAAAAAAAAAAAAAAAAAAAAAAAAAAAAAAAAAAAAAAAAAAAACAGTAGGGACAGCAACTGTGCTAAGCATTTACATTTTACATTGTCGTCTTCCCAGAAGCCATGCAGAGCCATTGCGCTAACCCTTCTGTGACACCCAAAACTGAGACTTAGACACACAGGTATCTTGCTCAAGGTCACAAGTGTGACAGGAAATGAATCCCAGTTGGGCCACTCAGTGCCCCACTGCACTGTGCCCAGGAGAGGGCGCCCTAAGGCCACTGTGGTTGAGCACACCCAGCTCTGCAAAGTAAGATGCAGACAACCCAAAACATTCTTTTGCTGCCTTAGGTGACAATTGTCGAAAAAGCCGACAGCTCCAGTGTCCTGCCCAGCCCTCTGTCTATCAGCACCAAGAGTAAAATGACCTTCCTGTTTGCCAACCTGAAAGACCGGGACTTCCTGGTTCAGAGGATCTCTGACTTCCTCCAGAAAACACCATCCAAGCAGCTAGGAGGCAGCACTTGGGGAACAAAGGCCAGCATTGTGGACCCAGCCCCAGAGGTGAGGAAGCCACTTTGGGACAGCAGCGCCTCTAGGTGTAGTCATGCTCTCCCATGAGCCCAGCCCTGTGCTGTGTGCTGTGGGCACATGCTAGAGGGTGACTCCGCACCTGTGTTCTGTAGAGCACAGAACAGTCCTACTACAAAGAATTACCTGAGCCAAGCACAGTGACATATCCCTGTAATCCTAACACTTCATGGACTGAGATAGGAAGACCACAACGTCAAGGCCAGCCTGAGAACTGCTAAGACCCTGTCTGGAAAAGGACTAGAGGGTTAGCATGCAAATGGCCCTAGGGTCCATCCTCAGCATCACTGCCCCACCTTCACAGGGCCAGAGGGATCCTCCATCCTGTTACTTCATTCTGCTCTCTACCAGCTGCCCTTCCAGGCACCATGAATAGGAGAGTAACCAAGCCAGACAGAGCACACGCTCTGATGGCAGCGAGTTTGTAATCCCAGCGCTTGGAAGGCAGATACAAGAGGATCACTAGGCCAGCAAGTTCCAGAACAGCCATGACCACATAGGGAGACCCTGTTTCAAACAGCAAAAAAGAAGGGGGCTGGAGAGATGCTCTGGCATTAAGAGCACCCCTTTCTTTTCTGTAGTTTAGTTTAGTACCCAGCACCCATGAGGCAGCTCACAACCACCTATAACTCCGGTTCCAGGCACTCACAGATACACATACATGCATTAAATAAAAATTACATTTAGGGGCTGGAGAGATGGCTCAGCGGTTAAGAGCACCCTCTGCTCTTCCAGAGGACCCGGGTTCGATTCCCAGCACCCACATGGCAGCTAACAACTGTCTGTAGTTCCAGTTCCAGGCAAATAAATAAATAAAGTTTTAAAAAAAAAAAAAAAAAAAAAAAAAATTACATTTAAACATATTTAAAAAGCCAAAAACTTATACTCATGGAATTTAATATATTTTAGGGCTATGAATAAAAAGCAAAACGCGGAAAAAAACAAAAAACAAGATCCCTTGAAATTCCATAAGAATTTGAAGGTGAATTTTTCTGTTTTTAGAAACAAGTAACCCTTGGGGCTGGTGAAGCCTGGTGACCTGAGTTCAGTCCTTGGAGTCCATCTGTTGGTTTTTTACGTGAGAAGAGACACACACACACTACCAGGGCCACACGAGAGTTTATTCAGGAGAGTTGCCAGGCGGGTACAGGAGCAGAGAAGCAGAAGAGAGAAGAGGCAGACTGCAACATGGCGACTCCTTTTAAGAGAGAGGGTGGGCACGGATTTACGTAGCCACGCCTAGGGGCGTGCCCTCCTACGTGGTGTGTTCACCAGGCATGCCAGGAATCCTTACACCATCATGGTAGAAGGAGAGAACTGACTTCCACAGGGTGTCCTCTGACCTTCACCACACACAATGTGGAGCCAGCATCCCACACGCTTAATGCCACAGGACTTTAGGCTGCAGGAGTTTAGGAAGACCTGGGCAGGACCAAGGAGAAGAGCCAGGCATTTGTAACAGGCCCCTACTGGCTGGTTTGAGTGGCTTTGGTTTCAGCCAGTCAGAGAGGAAATACAGGCTGGGCCCATCTTCAGCCTTGCGCTTGGCCCCACCGATGCTTGGAGGCATCTTTGTTCCCCACTTCGGGTGGTTGTGCACACCAGAGGCCACTGGGCAGCTCACTTAGGCACTTTTCCCTCTTGCTGTGTTTTCTAGTCTCTCCCAGCTCCTCAAGAGACAGCAGAACCGTCCACCAGCCCATCCTCTCCCCTCAGAAACCCTCTGAGTTTCAATACACAGGCGATTCCTACTACTTCCCAGGGCCTACTCAAGGTCTTCCAGAAAAACTCGCCCATGGAGGACCTTGGCGCCAAAGGGGTAAGCCTTGAGCACCAGTGTATCAGTTCATGCCTCAGCTGCCTCAGGGGGAAGCCTGGAGCCTCCTCTGGGCTAGGTCTCTGTGGGCAGCTCCATCCCTCATGGCTTGTGAGGGTGGACATTCCCTCTTGGCCTGCACTGGGCAGTGTCTGGTAGACCCAGGGCTTGGGGACAGATGCTCTGCCTGTCCTGTGTTGGGGAGATGCGTCTCCTCAGGGACCCTGGGTCTCTAACAGAAGGGGCCCTCTGCTCCTTGCTGTTGAAGAACTGGGAGGGGGGCAAGCTGAGTCCTCATATCTTCCTTTACCATCATGGCTCTAAACCTGATCGAGCCTGCAGCAGCTCTCTCCACAGGTTACTTACCCAGTAGCTGCTAGCCTTGCTAGAGGGGGAAGACCTGCCACCTTTGCCTCAGCACTAAGACTCTCCAGCACCACACTCCATGTTTCCTCTCTCAGGCCAAGGAGAAGATGAAGGAGGAGTCATGGAGCATCCACTTCTTTGAGTATGGGCGTGGCATGTGCATGTACCGAACAGCCAAAACTCGGGAGCTGGTCCTGAAGGGCATTCCAGAGAGCCTCCGAGGGGAGCTTTGGCTCCTCTTCTCTGGTGAGTGTGGTCCCATTGCCCCTAGCCTTGGCTTGGACAGTCTTAGCCCCCAGAATGTTCTGTGTAAGATGCACTGGATGAATGTGTCCTGGGCTTGCCTGAGGCCTTGGGTTCCAGCCATAGCACCAAAGGAAAACTCTCCTCGGGTCCGTTCCTCTGGTCCCTGAACCAGCCTCCAGAAGTCAGCACATGGAGGATGAGCTACCAGCTCTCTCAGAATTGAGAGTAAGGATGCCAGCGTCAGTGGGTGGCAGCAAAATTACAGGCAGAGAGATTCCCCTTAAAGATGGTTTCCCTTGGGACAGGCTGTTTGAATTCCTTAGAGCAGTTGCCAGGGAAACTTGGCCTCACACCTTGTAACTGATTGAAAAGTTCTCTGTCTTCCGTGGGGCATCTGTGTCTCCTGTCAGCCCTGTCACCGTTGCCCAAGTACTAGGAAAAAGAAGAGAAAATCAGCTGGCACCTGTGTCTCCCCAGGGGCCTGGAATGAGATGGTGACCCATCCTGGCTACTATGCTGAGCTCGTAGAGAAGTCCATGGGGAAGTACAGCTTGGCCACTGAGGAGATTGAGCGAGACCTCCATCGCTCCATGCCTGAGCACCCTGCTTTCCAGAATGAGCTTGGGATCGCTGCCCTTCGGCGAGTGCTGACTGCCTATGCATTTCGAAACCCTACTATTGGCTACTGCCAGGTAATGGGACTTAGCAGGGGCTCCAGGGGTGATAATATCTCCCACTCTGGCCTTCCAGGGACAGGTGCTGACAATCTGAGCCTGTTGTAAACTGACACCCATACCCTTGAGGACCCGGAAAAGCTGTAACTTAGCCAGGCACATGGTCTGTGCATAGCTGTGATCCTCACTCTTGGGCGGATAAGGCAGGAGGAAAGTTACCCTGGGCAAGAGGAGCAAGACCTTGTCTCAAACAATGAAGGCCTAGTAGGAACCCCTGCCTGTAATCTCAGCACCTGAGAAATCCAGAAGGTCAAGGTCACTCACAGCAACATGGGAAGTTGGAGGCCAGCCTGAGCTATCTATGTGAGACACTGGTTTTTGTTTGCTTGCTTGCCAGCTTGTTTGGAAAGGGGTTGTGGGGTGGCTGGAGGTTAAGTGTGATGCTCTTCTTAGAGGACCTGGGTTTATTTAATTTCTAGCACCCACCTCAAGCAGTTTATAATTGCCTGTAGCTCCAATTCCAAAAGACCAGAGGTCCCCTACCTCCGAAGGCACTATACTTGTAGGCGCACACACACACACACACACACACACACAAGCACACACACACAAACACACACGGACACGGACACATAGTTTTTTAAAAGAATAAAATAATGGTGAGTGTTCACCTCAGCCCCTTGACATATAGCAAGTCGTCCTCTGTGTGTTTCTGGTCGGAGACTAAGCAGAATTTTTTTCTGTATGTATGGTAAAGCATACATAATACAAAATATAGCATTTTAGGCACTGTTAAGAGTATGGTTTAGTGGCTTTAAGCACATACACCCTGTTAGGCAGCCATTGCCACTAGCCATCTGTAAGAGCATTTTCTCTCCCCACACTACTTCCCACTCCCATTTCCCACCTGCCCCTGCACCCATCTCCCTGCTGCCTCACAATCCCATTGTTCTGCATTTCCTGTGTAAGCGTTATCATGGACATGACTGCACCCATGTATGGTAGAGAAAGTTCATTGTAGATCTGCGGGAGAGCGTAGCCACAGGCATCTGGATGGGTCCAGACTGACTTGGGCCAGCAGAATAAGCCTGGCCATGAGAGGAGATGAAGTGCCAGGGGGTGGGGGACAGGGAAGAATGAGGGATGGGAGCCGAGGACCAAGAGACCAAGACCAAATGGCTGAGGTTGAAGGATCGGAGGCAGGGAAGGGAAGCAGAAGCTCCCCCTCCCAGGAAGAGGTTTAGGGTAGGGTGGGGTGAAAAGTGCCTGGAGGAGCCATGGGTACTGAGACTTGTCCCTGGTGTCTTTGAAACCTGACACACAACATTTATCCTTGTGTGTCTGACTCTTCACCTACTGTCCCCAAAAGCCATCACACTGCAGCATGAATCAGAATCTTTTTCCTTTTTTTTAAAGATGTATTTATTTATTATGTATACAATATTCTGCATCCATGTACGTCTGCACGTCAGAAGAGGGCACCAGATCTCACTACAGATCCCTGTGAGCCACCATGTGGATGCTGGGAATTGAACCCAAAACCTCTAGAAAAGCAGCCAGTGCTCTAAACCCCTGAGCCATCTCTCCAGCCCCAATTCTCTTCTTTTTTAATACTGGATAATATTCTGCTGTAGCGTGTGTGCTCGCTCTCTCTCTCTCTCTCTCTCTCTCTCTCTCTCTCTCTCTCTCTCTCTCTCTCTCTCTCTTGTTTTTTGAGACAAGGTTTCTCTTTATAGCCCTGGCTGTCCTGGAACTCACTGGAGTTGTAGGTGGCCTCCAACCCACAGATCCACTTGCCTCTGCCTCTCAAGGGCTGGGATTAAAGGTGTGGGCCACCACTACACAGCTTCTCTCCAGCTCTCTTCGGACACTTGGCTACTTGTAATGTTGGACTATTGTGCCTAAAGGTGCTGTGAACTTCAGTATATGAATACTTGTTCCAGTCTCTGCCTTTGGGTCATTGACTGTGAACCCAGAGGTCAGATTGCTGAATGGTACCTGTGTTCATCTTCTGAGAAACTTCCATATTGTTCCCACAGCAGCTGCGCTGCTGTCCATTACAGTCAGTAGTTCACCGCATCGAGGTCCTCCCTCACATTTGCAGATTTTATAGACACAGGCGTACTGTGTCACTGAGGTTTTGATTTACATTTCTGGTGGCTTTTGTCTGTGGACCTTTCCTACGCAGATCAGGGGGCTTACATCAGCTAATGTGTGTGTACACTCTTCCTCACTACAGGGTCCTGGCTACACCCTGCACATCAGCTTGACCCAGCCCACTCAGTCAGTGGAAGTGTTAGCTGACGTCACTTCCTCTGTTTTACTAATGCCTTCTGACCCACTTTGATGGAGCTGGCTGGCTATCTCTGTCTCACTGATTTCTTGCAAATTGGCTTGTTGACAAATTTTCCAGGGTTGGTTATTTGTTGGCTGTTTGTTATTGCTGGATTCTGAACCTTCCTGAAGGGGCAGGCCATTTTGCTCTGTGGCCAGCCATGTGAGACAGACACACTCCACTGTCTGTGCCTGGCAGGCGATGAACATCGTGACCTCGGTGCTCCTGCTCTATGCCAGTGAGGAGGAGGCCTTCTGGCTACTGGTGGCCCTGTGTGAACGCATGCTGCCCGACTACTACAACACCAGGGTGGTGGGTGAGTCTTCCTTCCCAGGGCTCCTTTGCCTGAACCTCTACCTGCTCAGGAGCTCCACATGGCTGTGGCTGCCCTTCTCCTGGCAAGCTTTCCCCTGAGCAGTTCCTACCTGCTCTTTAAGCTTACACCTCAGAGCCAGCATGCAGACTTCCACATTACAGACTGGAAAAGGATCATTCCAGAAAGCAGAGAGGCAAATGCAAAACATCCAGGTGCCAGCTCTCACGTAGACTTCCTGGTTTCCCAGGATGGCTAAAACGAGAGGAAGTGGACAGCACATCCAGATCTCCATCCAGCTTTCCTGTCTTTTGCTAAAGAAATGTCAAGTATCAGAGCTACAGTGTACAGTGACCACCCTGTGTCCTGGTGGTCAGCTACTGCTACTGCGCTTAGGCACTCACATCCAATAGAACCTCTATTATTAAAAGAAACTGGGCTTACTGATCTATTTCAGGATATCTGTGTGTAGCTCCCAGTCGTCCTCTAGGGTCACCAGTCGGGTCCTGTAGCTTGGCATGTGTTTACAGCATCAGGACGGGGCAGGGCCACTGCCTGCTTCTGTTGTTTCTAGGAGGGTAAAATCAACATTTCTTGAGAGGTAGCCTGCTGCTGTATCCTTAGGTTCTGGGTGGATCCAGCCAAAAACTGACCAGAAATGCACGGAAGAAACTCCATCTGTACTAAACAAACCCAGATCCATCCCTCACTCTTCTCTAGACAGTACACAATAGCTGTGCAGCTTTTCATAGCATTACACTCTAGTGGGTAATATGAATTATCCAGAAGTAGCTTACGGTGTACAGGAAGGTATGCATAGGTTCTGAGAAGCTACTCCTGTTCTAAGAACCGGGAAATTTTGGTGTCAGAGGGAATGTTAGAAACACCCTCATGGATACCATGGGACCACTGTATATTGGAACAAATACTTCCTTTCACACAGATTCACACAGGAATCTATAGGTAGAATGATTACAAAACTCTTTTTCTGTTTTCTACATATGCACACCCTTCTGGCCCTCACTGTAAGCAGAGTGTGCAGGGCTGAGGTTAGATAGGAACTAGCTAGTGTCTCTGTACTCCAGGCCCTGGGATTCTACAGGGGGTCTGCTCAAGCCCCCAGACCTGTATTTATAGCCTACTCTGCCTTTTTCAGGAGCCCTCGTAGACCAAGGCATCTTTGAAGAGCTCACAAGAGACATCCTGCCCCGGCTGTCAGAGAAGATGCAGGAACTGGGAGTGATCTCCAGCATCTCACTGTCCTGGTTCTTGACCCTCTTCCTCAGCGTCATGCCCTTTGAGAGTGCTGTGGTCATTGTTGACTGCTTTTTCTATGAGGGCATCAAGGTGATCTTGCAGGTGGCCCTGGCTGTTCTGGATGCCAACATGGAGCAGCTGCTGGACTGCAGTGATGAGGGCGAGGCCATGACCGTGCTGGGCAGGTGACCGTGCTGGGGACTCTGCCTCTGGGGAGCTCAGCAGTGTCCCTCCCCTCCCTAGCACTCAGTCAACTGTGTGCTATGCCCCGAGCCAGGAGACAGCCGTCCTAGCGGGACACAGTGCTATGAGAGCTAGGAGCAAACAGAAGCAGCCAGTGGCCTGAGTTTGCTGGGCTGCAGGCTGCCACTTGATATATGGTCATGGCGAATTGACCCAGAGCAGAGATCCAGTGCTGATGCTCAGGCTGGTGGTCAGGAGACAGCCAGGGCTGGAAAGCTCTTGTTTCACTGAGCTGTCATGGCTATCTCCAAGCTCAGTGCCCATCCCCAGGACAGAGCAGACCCACACTGGGCTTGTCAGCTAAATGAGCCTGTCACAAAGCTAGACTCACCCTGGCTCCTGAAGTACTCAATCCTTTCCAGGTTCCTCCACCTCTACCCCAGCTGCCTCAGCACACAGCTGACCCTTTCTGGGCCCCAAGTCTGCTTCATCAGGTGGTTTCTGCTCCAATCTCTTCCAGACCCCACAGGACTCCAGTCAGATCTCCTGGACATGGAGAAAATCCCCCTCTCATGGTTTTCCTTTGCACAAAGGAGCTTCCCAAGTCCTGAGCCTGGCATTCAGCTTACTCCCTGCCTCATCCTGGCACTTGCCCTGAGCCCCTATGGCCCAGCCTGGAACACTGCTCACCTGTTGAGCCAGCCCAGGGCTGGAGGGGCCCTGCAGAATTGGTGGGGTTGTTGTCAGCCTCCTCCTAGCTGATGTCACTTTATCCCTGATGTTAAAGACACTTGGCTATGACTAGCTTTCATGCATGTGTCCTACAGTGGGGAGATTGAGCCCCTCCTCAGGAGTAGGAATCTGACCAGGGATGGGGTATACCCACTGGGATGGTTCAGAACCAGAAAGTCTCAGCTGCCTGAGTGTCAACCTTGTTCTGGAGAGCCTAGGAGGGTGGGAAGGCCTGGCTGGCCCAGATTAGCCAGCCAGAGCAAGACCCCATCCCCGGAGAAACTGCAATGCATGGTTCTTCCTGTCCAGACCCTGGTGACCCACCAGAGAGGGAACACATTGTCCCTAAACTAGGTAGGCTCTGGAATCCACAGGCCACTAGAAGATAGCCTGGCATCCTTGGGGTTAGTGCTCAGGCATGAATGGGCAGCAAGATATTTTTCTCCGACACCCTAATAGGAGCTCCCAACCTAATTGAGAACCCCAACAGATACACCAGCACTTTCCTGCAGGATTCCCAGACCTGAGCTCTGCTCCAGCGCTTGGCTATGGCTGATGGGGGCGTATACTTCTGTCTTTAATCTTTGCAGATACCTGGACAATGTGGTCAACAAGCAGAGCATTTCTCCACCTATCCCACACCTCCACGCCCTGCTGACCAGTGGAGATGACCCTCCTGCAGAGGTGGACATTTTTGACCTCCTGAAAGTGTCCTATGAGGTCAGCTGCCAGCAGGGTTAGCCTGGCCCGGCTTTCCCCCGGGGTCTTTGGTTTTGGGTGGACATAGGCAAGTGTGGCTGGGACTTCACCCTCTGCCTTTGGTCTCACTGATTCTCCTTTGGCCTGTAGAAGTTCAGCAGCCTGAGGGCTGAGGACATTGAACAGATGCGGTTTAAACAGAGGTTGAAGGTGATCCAGTCCTTGGAAGACACAGCCAAGAGAAGCGTGGTATGGTCCCTAGCGAAGGCCATGGTAACCTCTGCTGGCAAGGGGCTGGAGGGCCGTCCTGAGAGGATGGCTTCTCCCAGTGCCTTCTCCAGCCCTGCCCCTCCCTGAGCTGAGTGCAGGTTCAACTTGTGCCCTATCCCTGCACTGTCCTGGCCACCCAGGCCCAGAATCCCACAGCATAGGGACTAATCTGGGGAGATAGGGAGAGGCTCTGGTCGCCTAGTGGGAATTGTCTCTTTCACCTCGCATGCTGAGGCCAAGACCCTTCTGGGTTAAGTCTTCCCAGGCTGGTTCTGCTGTATGCTTCACCTCTGTCCTGGGCAGTGATAGTCTGCCATCCTGCCCAGCCCACACTGTGCACTCCTGCCCTGAAGCATGTCTCTGCAGAGGGTCTACATCCCTGCCACTCCGTGCTGTTTAAAGTGTTCTTGGTCTCTGTGCACGTGGAGTCAGGGACCTCTAACTTTGCCTCCATATTTCCACCCTCCCTCCAGGGTTATAGGATACTCAGGGCACTTTGCTCACAAGCAACAGATATGACAGCCCTGACTAATTGAAGAAAAAAAAGATCTGACTAGCAACTTATAGGACACCTTCCAGGTGGCTGGAGCTAAGTGACTGTCCATCACCCTGTGTCCCTCAGTGTGTCCTTCAGGAGAAAATGAGCCTCTCTTGTGCCCATCCGAGGAAGAGGCCCAGGGAGTGGGAGTAGGTGGTAGAGGGTGAGCACAGGCGTAGTTTGTACCATCAGGAACAGGAAACCTTCCGGTACTATCATTTCCTTTTTCCTTGTAGGTCCGAGCCATACCAGGGGACATTGGCTTCTCCATGGAAGAGCTGGAGGATCTTTACATGGTGTTCAAGGTGACAGCCGAGCACTAGGGTGGGTGGAGTTCCCCATCTAGTCTGCCAAGTGCAGCCTTGGCATAGCAGCTCCTGGCCAGGAAGCCTGTTGTCCTGTCCCAGCTGCAGTTACTGTGGAACGTGTGTGCGGGAGAACTTTAGCCTTCTTGGCATTTGGACAACAGTGTGACATGAGCACCTCAGGTGTCAGTCCTCTTGGCCATCCACCATGGTTTTTGAGACAGGGTCTCTGGCTGGCTGGCCAGTGAGCCCCAGGGCCCTTCCTACCTCCACCTCACAGCATTGTGATAACAAGTGCACAAGGTTTCTCTGCTTACCCCTGGCTGTCCTAGAACTCCATCTGTAGACCAGGCTGACCTCAAACTCAGAGATCTGCCTGCCTCTGCCTCCTGAGTGCTGGGATTAAAGGCATTATTATATTTACTTATTTATTGTGTGTATGTATGTGCATGTGTTCATGTATGTATGCCATGGTACATGGCTAGAGGTCGGAAGACAGCTTGGGAGAGTAGGTGTTCTGCTTTGACTGCGTGTTCCAAGGAGCAAACTCAGGACATTGTGTTTTGCAGCAAGCACCTTTATTCCCTGACCTATCCCACACACCCAACATTTTTATGCTGGTTCTAGGGACCAGAGTTAGGTTCTTATGCTGGCATGGCAAGCAGTGTAGTGACTGAGCTCTAATGGAGCTCTCCTAAATAGCAAGATGAACAAAAACATTCAGACCAACTCACGTAGAAGACAGAGTGCATCTACCATTTCACTGAAAAGTTAGCAGCTTCAGGCATGACTGGGTCAAGGTGCCGAAACCCACTTTTCCACTCCTACATCTGCTAACATCTGGGATGCTCTTCCTGTAGAATGATAGACAGGACTGTCTTGAGCAGCCCCTGGGTCATGCTTTCAGTGACTCCATCAGAAGCAGAAATTGCTTTCTTAATAGTTTTAGCAAACGACATAGGTTAGTCATTGGGATGATTCAGCCTGCGTGCTGTGGCTGAGGGATGGTTTGGGCTGCTAGGCCAGTGACAGATGATAATAAGACAGCCTTGTAATCCCTGCCTGAGGGTGGCTCAGTCGAGTCTCTGCACACAAAACTCAGGTTCACTGAGACAGGAGGAGGAAAGGCTGCTCTCTGGTTGGCTGGGTCTGGGTTTTGATTTTCTTATTGGTTGACTGGTTGCTGACTGACTGACTGACTGACTGAGTAGCTGGGTGTTCTATTCTCTTTGATTTTTCTGAGTTTTCTTTGTGTTGCCCATGTTTGCTTTAAACTGAACTCCAGGGTCAGTCGATCCTCCTGCCTCAGCTTCCTGAGCACTGAAACTGTGGGTGTATAATGCCAGTTCCTGTGATCCTTTCCAGCTACCTGGGATTCAGTTCCCAAGGTGGCCCACATTGTCAGAATAGTGGGGTCCATGCCCTGTCTGGGTCCTCTACTGTGCACTAATGTGAGGGGTCCTGTGAGCTGAGGTATCTGGCCAGTCCTCATCACCCTAAGACTGCAGATGTGGACAGATCAGGGAAAGCACCCTGGTGACCCTGAGAGCCAGGGCCCCAAAGGCCATCTCACCAGACGGTATCCCCTGCAGGCCAAGCATCTGGCAAGCCAGTACTGGGGTGGTAGCCGCTCAGCAGCCATCCACCGGGACCCCAGCCTGCCCTACCTGGAGCAGTACCGGATCGATGCCAGCCAGTTTCGGGAGCTCTTTGCCAGCCTGACACCCTGGGCCTGTGGCTCTCACACACCTGTACTGGCAGGCCGCATGTTCCGCCTCCTGGATCAAAACAAGGACTCACTGATCAACTTCAAGGAGTTTGTGACAGGGATGAGTGAGTGTCTCACCCATCTTTCGAGCACCAGCCAGTGCGTCTGTTCCTCCTGTGGCCGGCAGACGGCGGCCTGGAGCCCTTTCCTTTGACAGAGTTTCTTCTCCTGTCCCTCTCCATCAGTCTGGGGCTCTGGCCTCAAAGAAGACTAAGCTTTCCCTGGGGTCCAAGGGAAGCAGGCTCGTTTGAGCCTTCCTAGAGATCTGGCTAGGGAGGAACCAAGCTGTCCCAGACTGTGGCGTCTCCACTAAAGCCCACAGGAAGACAGGGTGTCCCCGGAGCCTTCCTGACAAGCATGCCCCTTCCCTGTTTTTGCTCACAGGTGGACTGTACCATGGAGACCTGACAGAGAAGCTCAAAGCACTCTACAAGCTCCACCTGCCCCCAGGTGAGTGCCTTCCGGCTTCCTGCCCTGGACTTCTCCAGGCCCTCCACTGTCCAGAGCTCGAGCTGCACACTGAATAACAACCTTTCCCTGGGATGGTTGTAGCAGGAGTGTGACCTAGGTGGGAAGGAGGCTCTGGGGCTGAGGTTCTCCCCGGCTGGTGTTTGGAGGACAGACTGAGCATGAGGAAAGGGTGTGAGGGAAGATTCCAGGGGGGCTCCTGGAAACAGCATCCACCCATCAGCCAGAGCAGCATGACCCAGAACCACATCAGGGCAAAGGCTGTGATGGACATATCAGTATAACTGGGCCCTACACTCTTTGTTCTTAAAGTACTGTCACCCAAAGGTCCCTGTTTATCCTAAGACAGCCTGAGGTACTGCCAAAGCCACCTGCAGAACCTGTCACATGGCCTCATGACAGGGGCCTCACTTCTGGCCTCTGAGTGGTGTTGGTGCTGTTCTTAGGGGGGTGTTTCCTGTGGGCTATTGGTCTGAGCTAAGCTGCAGGGCAGGAGCTCACAGAAGCTGGATAGCACATGGTTCAGCAAGAGTGACCATAGAGAGCCACGAAGAAGGAGCTTTCCCTTAGCAGGAACCAGATCCAAAAAGATAAAAGTGATGACCCAGGGCACCCTGCTTTCTCTGCTGGAACCCCCCCAGGTTGCCAGTTTTCTTCTTCATTAGGACCGCCCCTGATCAATCTGCCTTCAAAACTGGTCCTGTTTAGTTTTAGATTGGAAGGCTTCACTCACCACTCAGCTCTGCATAACTCAGGCTCTCCCTGTGCAATGGTGCCCACACCACTAGCCAAAGCTCCCCAATGACTGCTCTCCTGGCAGAGCTGAAGAAGGGCTTGGGAGCGCACAGTTCTCCCATGAGGCTAGCTAACCGGTGGTGTGAACTGAAAGGGCGGGGCTTCATCAGAGAGCTGGGGCTAGCCCCACAACCTGAGCCACCAGCCTGCTTCACCCGGGTCCTGGGATGCGTGGGTCCTAACAGCCTTCGGGGCTTTTGCTCTGTTAATCCTTCCCTGGCCAGCCCCTGCCCCATCTCCACACTACAGGGATGGTAAGATTACATGTACATACAGCCTTGGGGATCTGCACCCTCTGGTTCCAGTCAGCCAGTACCAGCAAATGCAGAGCATGAGACAGGCTGGGATGTATTGATACAGTATAATTGCCACAGTATAAAGTAAAATGTCCCAAAGAGATCTGTTGAGCCAAGTCAGCGTGTGGCAGGAGGGTAGCTAAGTTCACCAGGCTCCTGGGTATATGGATTATATTCTTAACCAGTACATGAACTGCATTTCCAAACACAGTATCAGTGCTGCAGATGTAGCTCAACCATAAAATAAGTGCTTAACATATGGTATAACCTACAGTTCAATCCCCAGCACCCTCTCCCCAAAAAACCTACATAGTTAAAATCAGACTAGTCAGCCAAGCACATCTGTGTTCCCAGCTCAGGAGGCTATGGCGGAAGGGTTGGGAATTAGAGACCTGCCTATGCTGCAGAATGAGGCTCTGTCTCAGAAACAAGATTGTGACCACCTATTAAGATGTCAGATGTTACAGCCTGGTGGGACATGAGTCGGGGAAGGTGGCCTCCTTTGCTTTGACTAGAATTTATAGTGTCCCCCTGTCCTCACTTGTGTGTTCTGTTGAAACACAGCTCTGATCCCAGAGGAAGCTGAGTCAGCCCTGGAGGCCGCCCACTATTTCACAGAGGAGAGCTCCTCAGAAGGTGAGCCACTGCTGAGACGACCAGCCATGGGTCTGCAGCTGCCAGCCTTTCCATGGAGCCTATGCAGGAAGCCAGCAGTCCCACTGTGGGCTCTGGGAGCATGCCACCCTGGGGTGCTCCCTGGAAGGGCCCTGCAACACTTCCTGGGCCAGGTTGGCCCTGTAGGTGTTCTCAACTGTTCTTTCTCTTGTATCTCTGTCTCCCTGGACGTGGGCTTCTCCCTCTGCCCTCTACACATCCTCTGCTGCCCCTTCCAGCATCTCCTCTGGCCTCAGATCTGGATCTTTTCCTGCCCTGGGAGGCGCAAGGTCAGTCCCTGGAGGGCAGGGGCTACCCCTTTGCCTCTAGGCTCTGTCTTCTTTATTCAGAAGCCTGGAGGCTTTCATGCCCTGGGGACTCTTTGGAGCTTCATCCTGTGGGGATAAATCCTGAGAACAACCTAGAATCAAGCTGCTTCTGGTAGGGGCAATCTGCTTTGGATGGTCGATGATGATGCACGTACATCATGGCAGACATGGAGCAAGCCCTGGGCATCACCTCCACATCCACACACAAAAATCGCAAGTTCGTAGGAAAGGGATGCAAAATACGGTCATTGTGACTACGTGAGACAGATACAGGGTAGGAGAATGGAGGCTGGAGGGAGTCATAGACACTTACCTAGGGAAACATCTTCAAGCTTCACAGGCTTTTCTCATTACAGAAAATACATATGTTGAGTGCCTATTAGGACTCAACCTTTGCTGCCTGTAAAACTCATTGGGAATAGCTGATGAAGTGAAGGGCCATTCTGGGTCCTGCCTGGGATTTGGCAGCTGAGCTGGTCATGTGTAACACTAAACTGACCGTAAGGGCTGGGAAAGTGTGTAGCTCAGTGTTTGGGTACTTGATTCCCATGTGAGATCCTGTGTTCCATCATGTGGTAATGAAACCTGGAGCATAACGGTGCATACCCTAATCCTAATACTCTAGAGGTTGTCAGGGGAAACTGGAGCTCAAGACCAGCCAAGCTGTGTGGTAAATTTTAAAAACTAAATGGTCTGGCAAGAGAATTCTGTGGGCAAAAGCACCTGCTATCAGACCTAATGACCCAAATTTGATCCCCAGAATCAACATGGTGGAAGGAGAGAACAACGCTCATAAATTACCGTGCACACACTTCCTAGAGTGCACACCAATACACACATACACAGAGTAAAAGTTTTTGTAAATGTATTTTTTAATTTTATGTGCATTGGTGTTTTGCCTGTGTGGTTGTCTCCAGAGGCTGGAGTTACAAACAGTTGTGAGCTGTTGTGCAGGTTCTGGGAATTGAACTTGGGTCCTTTAGAAGAGCAGCCAGTGCTCTTAATCATGAAGCCATCTTTCCAGCCTCACACACAGTAAATTTTAAGCCAAGTGTATAAAAATTTACACACACCTTTAGTCCCAGCACTAAGGAGGTAGAAGCAGGCAGATGTATGTGAGTTCAAGGCCAGCCTCATGTACAGAGAGTTCAGGTCTACTAGGGCTACATAGTAAGATCTTATCTCAAAAAACAAAACAACACACAGCCACACAGTGGTGGTGCACACCTTTAGTCCCAGCACTCAGAGGGCAGAGGCAGGCGAATCTCTGAGTTAGAGGCCAGCCTGGTCTACTGAGTGAGTTCCAGGACAGCCAGGGCCACACAGAGAAACCCTATTTCAACCCCCCCCTCCACACACACACACACACAAACAAACAAGCAAAAAACCAGTAACAGCAACAAAAAGAATTTATTTAATTGTAAGAATAAGGCCTGCGGGAAGGGGGAGCTGGACAGATGGCTCAGTGGTAAAGATTTCTGATTGCTCTACCAGAAGACCAGGGTTCAATTCCCAGCACCCACATTGCGGCTCACAGCTGTCTGAAACTCTAAGCTCTAACCCTGTCACATAGACATACATGCAATCAAAACACCAGCGTATGTAAAATAAAAATAAATATTAAAAAAAAAGAATAAGGCCTGGGAGCTGGGCAGTCATAGTTCATGCCTTTAGTCCCAGCACTCAGGAGGCAGAGCAGGTGGATCTCGTGAGTTCGAAGCCAGCCTGCTCTACTCAGTGAGTTCCAGGACAGTCTGGACTGTTACATAAAGAAACCCTGTCTCGAAAAACAAAAATAAAAATAAGAAAGAATAAGGCCTGAGGATGTAGCTCAGTGGTAGAACACTTACCTAGGTTACATACAGCCCCGGGTTCTGTTCCAAGTAATTACAATGAAAACAGTGAACTATAACAAAAACATGTTATTTCCTCAGGTGGGTGACATGTCAAGGAAGTGACAGTGAAGAGAACATAGTGTGTCCCAGATACTGCTGTCCTATGCACAGATTTGAACATGACCTTAATTTCGAGATTATAATTTCATGGGCTGGAGAAATGCTCAGTGGTTAAGAGCCTTGGCTACTCTGCTAGAGAACCTGACCTTGATTCCCAACAGCCACATGGCAGCTCACAGGCATATGTCACTTCAGTTCCAGTAGCTCTAAGCCCCCGTCGGGCTTCATGAGCACCAGATAGCCACACTCATAAAAATATTTAATTTTTAATTTTATTTTGCTTTGTAAGACAGGAACAGTCCGGGCTGTCCTGGAACTTGCTCTGTAGACCAGGATGGCCTCAAACTCACAGAGATCTGCCTGCCTCTGCCTCCCAAGTGCCTCACATAGCCCCAAGGCAACAGGGTTCCTATTCCACCATAAGAACCTAGTCCTGGAGATACATATTCTTCATTGCTACCAGCATGGTCCAGAAGAACAGTTCAGAGCTGGAATCTGCCTGGTGTCATCACTTGGGGTCCTCCAGCAACCACACAGCCTCGAGAACAGGTGGTCTTGGGAGAAGTTCATGTTCACACATGTACAGTATGGTGTGTGCCAGCTTCAGCAAGTGTAGCACTTTATGAAATACCAGACCAAAGGGCCAGCAAGATGCCTCAGCAGAAAAGAGCACTGTTGCCAGTCAGTCCCCGGGACCCACGGTAGAAAGAACCGGTTCCCACAAGTTGTCCTCTGAGCTCTGTATGCACTGTGACTTGTATACTCACAAAATAAATTAATGCAAAGAACAAACAAAACATAATAGGCTAAAATGGGTCTTGTTCAAAAACTCCCTCTGCTGCTCTGTCAATCTCAGAGGGGGAATCACTCTCTTGAGGTTGACCTTTCTTGCAGCAGAGTTCATCATGTGTCACAGTTATCCCACAGTGCATGTCACCATTCACTAGGAAGCAGCATGGTGAGGCTTGTTTGCTTTTGAACACATGGAAATAACCTTTGTGTGTGGTGCTGAGAATGGAGCCTGGGGCCTGCAGCTTACTGAGCATAATAGACTCTGCCTTTGAGCCCAAGTCCCCAGCAATCAGCTTTTATTAATTGTAAATAAGTGAAGATATAATCCACTCTCTCTTGCCACAGTGCTAAAGGCAGGGACCAGCTAAGCAGGGGTGCAGTGTGGGGCTCTTTAGGGGCTGGTCTGAAGAACCATGGGTACAACTTGTAAGGACCTCATGGTTTGTATTCAAAAAATGTTCTCTGTTCTTTTTCTGGTGTGTAGAAGCACCACCACCGCAGCAGGAAGGAAATGAACATGAGGACATCCAGGAAAGAAAAGGTACAGGCCATTGTACTGGCCATCCCAGAGCAGTAGGACCTGGGGACCCCTTGCTTCTTACATTCCCTACCCAGTCACTGTGGAATAGAAGTGTATGTATACACTGACAAAGGGTCAATGCCTCAGTACATAGCCTGGCCCACCTGCTGCCATGGGCCCCAGTCTGCTACACCTCAAGTGAAGTGATGGCCAGGGTGCCATCCTCACAGCAGCCTCTCCAGCCTTGGGAAAAACAGGTTTGGGCTCTTCATCAACTTAAGTCCAACCTACTTCCACTAACTTAGGAGAGACCTGTGGGTGTTTGGAGATGTTTTCAACTTCCTAAGTGCCAGAGCATTTTGTAATAGAACCCAAGTAACCTCAGGTTATATCAGCCCACCCTGATATAAGACCACAGCCTGCTATCTCTATTTGAAAGATAAGATTAATCTCTTTCTTTCAACTTGCAGAGGAGAAAGGGACCAGCCCTCCTGACTACCGACATTACCTTCGAATATGGGCTAAGGAGAAAGAGGCTCAGAAGGAAACCATTAAGGACCTTCCCAAGATGAACCAGGTAGACTTAGTGAGAATGTACAGCATGTGTTCCTAAAGAATTCTGTATGCATACTACTTATACTGTAGCAGTCTCCAGAGGGTGGGAGTTCTCTTCCCTCTTTCTAGAGCCTCTTAGTCCTAAATGGCTATTAGTGATGATCCCAGAAAGGTAAAAGCTACTTCTTGGACAGGATGATGTTTCCATAGCAACCACCTGCTCAGGTTGAATCAGTATCTATAAACCAATACTGCGGAAGTTGGCCTCCAATAGCCAGAGGCTTAATACACAACCCTTTTTTTTTTTGTTTGATTATGTTATGTGAATTGGTGTTTTGCCTGCATGTCTAACTGTGTAAGGGTATTAGATCTTGGAGTTACAGACAGTTGTTAGCTTCCATGTGAATGCTGGGAATTGAACTCAGGTCCTCCAGAACAGTCAGTGCTCTTAACTGCTGAGCTATCCATCTCTCCAGCCCTCAACACACAACCTTTAAGAAGAGCACTTCAGTGGGCCCAGTCCATGCCATGGTGTTTTCACAAACACCCAGCCAGCTCTCAGGTTGGACTTCACCCTAGCTCTACCCTTCCAGAGAAGGCCCTGCATTCCAAGCACTTTTATATACCGACATGAAGATTGAACACATGGCCAGGAAGCAGAGACAGGTGGATCTCTGTGAGTTCAAGGCCAGCCTGTCTACAGAGCGAGTTCTGGAACAGCAAAAGCTGTTACACAGAGAAATCCTGTCTCAAAACGGCAAGGGAGGAGAGGCAGCCAGAAAGAAGGGCTTTGAAAGGACTGTGTGGCATTGGTTGAGCCATCCCGTCCCAAACCTCAGTTTCCTAACCTGGGAATGATAAGGCACAGGTTTGTGGCATCAGAATCCCGATAGCAGTTAGAGTGGCCTGTATCTGCAGCTGACTATAGGAAAGTACAGATACCCATCTGTAACCGCCTCTGTTTTCTTTCTGGCTTTCTCCCTAAGGAGCAATTCATTGAGCTGTGTAAGACACTTTACAACATGTTTAGTGAAGACCCCATGGAACAGGACTTGTATCATGCCATTGCCACGGTGGCCAGCCTTCTCCTCCGCATCGGTGAGGTGGGGAAGAAATTTTCGGCCCGGACAGCCAAGAAGCCCAGTGTCCCCAGCGGGAACCACAGCAGTGCCACAGAGGAGGATGAACCATCCATACCTAAACCTCACCAGGACCCAACACAGGAATGTCAGCCACAGGCTGCAGGGGATCCCCAGGCCAAAGCCAGCGGTGACACTTATCTTGGAAAAGTGTTGCAGGACAGTCATGTGATAGTGGAGGGAGGCAGTGGTGAGGGCCAGGGCTCTCCTTCCCTGCTTCTGTCGGATGATGAAACCAAAGATGACATGTCCATGTCCTCCTACTCTGTAGTCAGCACAGGCTCCCTGCAGTGTGAGGACCTCACAGATGACACAGTGCTGGTGGGAGGGGAAGCCTGCAGCCCTACCGCCAGCTCACGTACTGGGGGCACTGTGGACACAGACTGGTGCATTTCCTTCGAGCAGATCCTGGCCTCCATCCTGACAGAATCTGTGCTGGTGAACTTCTTTGAGAAGAGGGTAGACATCGGACTCAAGATCAAGGACCAAAAGAAAGTGGAGAGGCAGTTCAGTGCCTCCAGTGACCATGAGCCCCCTGGGGTCTTGGGCTGAGCTTCGAAATGGATGCTGGTCTCTGTCCTTCCCTTTATCTCTTACACCTGTTCTTGAAGCAAAGGGTCAGGTCAGTGTAGACCCAGTTGCCTTACAAGAGTTCCCTAGGCCAGGGCTCCACCTTCCTCCCTGTGGCTGAGAACCTGGAAGACCTACCTTGAGCGTGCTGTTCCCATGTCGTTAGAGGCATTCAGATCTGCCCTTGCCAGCTTCTTGCCCCCGCACCCCATGCTATGCACACACTACACCAGTGCTCCATTAATGGAAAGACCTGCAGCCATGTGGCCTGGCTACCAGTTGCCACTTGGTCATGTGCTTGGGCTCCAAAGGATAGAACCTTCTAGGCACCTTTGAAGTTCTTTAGCCTGAGCCTGGGTCCTAGGACTGAGGAACCCAGTGTCTGTTACTCTGGCAGGAGTCATGCACTACACTCCTTCCTAATTTATGAGGTTCCCATTTCTCTGCATCATTAATTTAAACACACATCCCTCAGGTCCTCTATCCCCTTGCCCTCATTTTAGTTGGCTAAAACTCACACTGTGCTCAATGCCTTAATAAATCCCTAAAAGAAAGAAAAAGCACACTGTGTACAGTGCCTTTGTGTAGCCCTGAACCACTGCCCCAACCTTACTTCTTCCCAAGTCAGGTGTGTAGCGCAGAAAGCATTGTGGGAGTTCAGGGTACCTGGCTGACATAGGTGGGGGAATTACAAGACCCTCCATGATACATGGTAACTGTGGTCAAAAATCTTAGGCTTAGTGTCCAAAAGTGTGTGCAATATAGTAGACATATCTTCAGGCCTGGGCCACACCGAGTTGCCAGCCCTGGGTTCATGAAACAGACACACCTGGCCAAAGGAGAACCTCCTGGGTTGAGCCAGAGCAGGAGGAGCCATGAGGCATCCTGGCATGTTAAAGGAGCAGAAGTGGATCATAAGCATCCATTTGCCCATAAGCTGCTCTTGCTTTTACTAAAAAATGGATTTTGGGATTTTAAAACTATGATAGTGCCAAGTGTGGTGGCATCTGTAACTCTTGCACTTGGGAATGAAGAATAACTGCTTTATTTGAGGCCAACCTGAGATCCTGCCAAAATAAGTAAAATGGCATTAGGTGTTATTTACAATAATATCATAAAATTTAATCCCAGCACCCATATAAAAGCTAGGCATTACCATGCCCACATGTACCCCAGTGTGTTTGGCAGACAGGCAGCCTAGCCAAATAGCCCACCTCAGGTTCAGTGAGAGACCCTGTCAAGGGCATAGTGCAGAGTGATGACGCAGGACATGCAACACGTTCACCTGGCCTCTAGCCACACGATCACACACAACATACAAAATAAATGTTTTAATTTGTTTAAAGTGCAAATGAATGATGTCTAGTAAACTTGCTGAGTTAGCATCCCCTCGGCACAATTCTGCGTCATAGCTATCACCCCAGGAAGACCCACTTACAGCAGGTCCTCGCTGACTCCCAGTCCCCCACAGCCACTTACCTACCAACAAAATTTATGGTTTGAAAATAAGATTAAGGTGGAGAGTTGGCTCAGAGGTTAAGAGCACTGGCTGCTCTTCCAGAGGTCCTGAGTTCAATTCCCAGCAAACACATGGTGGCTCAAAACCATCTATAATGAGATCTGGTGCCCTCTTCTGGTGTGCAGGCAGAGCACTGTACACATAATAAATAAATGTTTTGTTTTGTTTTGTTTTGTTTTTTAAAAAAAGAAAAAAGAAAGAAAAGAAAATTTAAAAAAAATAACAAAATAAGATTAAACCTGGCAGTGGTGGTGCATGCCTTTGGTCCCAGTACTCACTCAGGAGGATCTCTGGGAGTATGAAGCCAGGCGGGTCTACAGGGCGAGTTCTGGGACAGCAGGGCTACAAAGAGAAACCCTGTCTTGAAAAACAAAGATACCAATTAAGAAGCAGGCCTAAGGGTATATATTAATCTAAGCACCAGGAGGCCCAGACCAGCAGGATTACATGGTTAGAACTTGTATCAAATTAAAAAAAAAAAAAAAAAAAAAACAGTCCAAGGGGTTGAAGAGATGGCTCAGTAGTAAAAGGCTCTTACTCTTTCTTTCAGAGGACTCAGATTTGGTTCCTAGCACCCACATGGCTTACAGCTATTCACTTCCAATGGGATCCCATGCCTCTTCTGACCTCTGCAGGCAAAACACTCATAAAACAGATAAATATTTATAATCGAAACAATCTTTTTTTTTTTTGACAATGGATCTTTTGTTTATTTGTTTTAAGACCAGGTCTCACTATGAATTCCAATCAGGCTTATACCTTGCTATGTAGACCAGACTGGCCTTATGAGTTTTTAAAACTACATTTCTTTTTTTTTTTTTTTAACTTTATTTATTTATTTATTTGCCTTGGTGTTTGCCTGGAACTGGAACTACAGACAGTTGTTAGCTGCCATGTGGGTGCTGGGAATCGAACCCGGGTCCTCTGGAAGAGCAGACGGTGCTCTTAACCGCTGAGCCATCTCTCCAGCCCCTAAAACTACATTTCTTAGCTGGGTGCAGTAGCATACACCTCTGATCCCAGCACTCAGGAAGCAGAGCAGGTATATCTGAGCTCCAGGCCATCCTGATCTACAAAGTGAATTCCAGGATAGCCAGGGATATTACACAGGAAAAACCCTGCCTTAAAAAACAAAAACAAGCTCGCTCGCTCGCTCGCTCTCTTTCTCTTTCTCTTTCTCTCTCTCTCTCTTGCTCTCTCTCTATATATATATAGATATATGTGTGTGTGTATATATATAATTGTGTGTGTGTGTATAAAATCTGTGTGTGTGTGTGTGTGTGTGTGTACATTCAAGGTGTAAGAAGAAACTGAATCTGGGTTTCTCCTTCCAGCATGTAGGTCCCAGGGACTGAATTTAGGTCAAGTTTGACGGCAAACACTTTACCCACAGTGGTAGTTTGAGAATGGTCCCATAGGCGCATATGTTTGAACACTTGGTTCCCAGTTAATAGAACTGTTTGAAGGATTAGGAAGCATGGCCTTGGTGGTGGATTTAGCCCATGCCAAGCCCAGTCTCTCTCTCTCTCTCTGCCTGTGGATAAGGATGGAAGCTCTCAGCCCCTGCCTGTTTATCTGTCACCATGCTTCCTGCCTTGATGGTCATGGACTAACTAACCCTCTGAAACTGTAAGCAAGCCCCCAATTAAATGTTTTGTTTTATAAGAGCTGCCTTGATCATGGTGTCTCTTCACAGCAGTAGAACAGTGACTGAGACACCACTGAGCCATCCCACTGACCCTGGACTTTCTTATTCTACTTTTTTTTGGGGGGGAGGGGGCTTTTTGGGGGGGAGGGGGCTGAGACAGGACTCCTCTGTGTAGCCCTGGTTATCCAGAAACTGTCTCTTTCTCCCTCTCTCTTTTTAAAAAGATTTATTTATTTTTTATTTTATGTACAGTGGTGTTTTTCCCTGAAGCTAGAGTTACAGACAGTTGTTAGCTGCCATGTAGGTGCTGGGAATTAAACCCGGGTCCTCTGGCAAAGCACTCAGTGCTCTTAACCACTGAGCCATCTGTTCAGCCCCAGAACTCTCTCTTTAAACCAGCTAACTTCAAATTCAGATCCACCTGCTTCTGTCTCCGGAGTGCTGGGGTTAAAGGTTTGCACCACCACGCTTTTACTCTACTTTTATTAAGCATAAAGTGTTCTTTGTAGATGTAAAAATGCATTTTTTCCTCTCAATCGCAATAGTTCAAACATGAAAATAATGACCACCCAAATAAAAATCAAAACATTCAGACATTGCTGCAGAAAATGAACTGGCACCATGGCTTGTATTGGACATTCCCAGGCAGGTGGGAAAGCAGAAACCCCGTGGTGGGAAAGGGAGGGTTCCCATGTGTTCGAAGGCAGCCTTGTGGCTGGAGATAACAAATGGGAAGCTTGTTTTAGGTGACTGGTTTGAGGGCAAGCTTGAACCTTCAGCGGTTGGTTTTGGAGGAAGAAGAGAAGCTGACTGTCACTGGCTAATTCTCATGATCTCAAGCAACTGCTGGAGAGATTTGAGGGAGGCTTTGGGGCCCGGCTACTGCAGAGTTTGAGAGTCACAACTGCAGTCACATACTGCATGACAGTGATTCCTCTAAATTCTGCAATACAATTAATTTATTAAATAACACTATAATACGATAATTTTGCTTTTTATTTAATTAAGAAATGTTACATGTGGGGCTGGAGAGATGGCTCAGAGGTTAAGAGCACTGACTGTTCTTCCAGAGGTCCTGAGTTCAACTCCCAGCAACCACATGGTGGCTCACAACCATCTATAATGACATCTGGTGCCCTCTTGTGGCCTGAAAGGATGCAAACAGAACACTGTATACATAATAAATAAATAAATAAATAAATAAATAAATAAATAAATAAATAAATCTTTAAAAAAAATGTTACATGTGTGGGTCTTTTGCTTGCAGATATGTCTGTGTACCACATGCATGCCTGATGCCTCTGGAGTTCAGAAGTGGGTGTTGGACCCCCTGGAGCTGAAATTACAGATGGTTATAAGTTGCCCTTCGGCTGCTGGAACTTGAACTTTGATCCTCTGGAGGAAGATCATGCAGTTCTCTTAATCACTAAGCCATCTCTCCATCCCCTAAACTGTTTTTTTTTTTAATATATATATATATTTATTTCAGAAGCATGAGTGTTTGCCTGTATCTATCTATATTCTCCATGTACATGCTTAATGCCCTTGAAGGCCAGAAAAGGACATCTTGGAACTGGGGTGATAGATGGATGTAAGCTGCCATGTGGGTGCTTGGAGCTGAACCTGGATCCTCTGCAAGAGCAGAAAATGTTCTTAACAGCTCAGATATCTCTCCAGCCTCATTTTTAAATATGTTTATGTATTTATTGCATTGAGTTTTTGATTTTTTGTGGGTTTTTTTTTTTTGAGACAGGATTTCTCTGTCCTGGAATTCACTTTGTAGACCAGGCTGGCCTCAGTCTCACAGAGATCTGCCTGTCTCTGCCTCCTGAATGTTGACATTAAAGGTGTGCGGGGCTGGAGAGATGGCTCAGAGGTTAAGAGCACTGACTGTTCTTCCAGAGGTCCTGAGTTCAATTCCCAGCAACCACATGGTGGCTCACAACCATCTATGATGACATCTGATGCCTTCTTCTGTATACTGTATACATAATAAATAAATCTAAAAAAAATTGCATGCTGTTAAAAAAAAAGGTGTGCATCACCATTGTCTGACTACAAAAATTAATTTCTAAATGGGTCAGTGTAACAACTGTAGTCAGTGACATACCATGTTTAATACCTATCGAAAGAATAGGCAATGGATTAAAGAGAAATCCAGCTTCACAGTCACTGCCTCAAAGAAATGACACATGAAGGAAAATTTTTGGAATGCAAAAATGTGCATTGCTACTTCAATATCCAGAAAGTTGAATTTATATATCCACCCACAAAAAAAGAAAAATATGGGGGCTGGAGAGATGGCTCAGCGGTTAAGAGCACCGTCTGCTCTTCCAGAGGACCCGGGTTCGATTCCCAGCACCCACATGGCAGCTAACAACTGTCTGTAGTTCCAGTTCCACGCAAACACCAAGGCAAATAAATAAATAAAATAAAGTTTAAAAAAAAAAAAAAAGAAAAGAAAAATATGAGTTGAAACTAGGGGGCGGGTATAAAGGTGGGCTGCTTTATATTCTCTTTCATGATTCATTTGTCCTTCTGCCAACATTCCATCCTACCTCATCACCTAAACTACTCTTAGTCTCCTTTCTAAATCTTAGACTATACTCACAATTACACTTGTTTTACTTATTTACACATATATTATAGGCTTTGATGTATGTGGGAGAACACGCAGGTTTGTTTCTTTCTTTTCTAAAGTTGAGTCACCTCATTTAATATTATTCTTTCCAGACCCATCTGTTTTCTTACAACGATGAGGATCATGTATGTATCCCAGAATGACCTCAAACTCCGTAGCAGAAGATGACCTTTAATTTGACCAGGTTTAATTTAAAACTAAACAAACAAAAACAAGATCGTTTATAAAGTCTGGTATGTACAGATGTCCTGGCTGGTTGGTCGGCCTTAGGGATTGAGACAAAAACATGTGACTTACTACTCTGACTTCCAGAGTGGAACTTTGTCCAAGGACTGCAGTATAGGGCAGTTTTCATTCTCAGGGGACCTAGCCAGTGTCTGTGTTTACAGAATTATCCATTCTCTGGCAATTTCAGAGTCTGGCTCAAAGACTAACTGAACAACCCTCCCTGGCCCAAATGTTCTGCAAACCCCAACCACAGCTCCCGCACCCCTTTTATTTCACAGAGGTAAATTAGGATGCAGGCAAATGAGGCCGATGGCAACTGAAGGCTCAGTCAGAAAGACTGGTTTAGAAAACCACCGTAGCCACTGCTTGGAATCAGAGAGCCAAAGTAAACGAGATCCCCAAACACACAGGAACACCAGCTCCTTTTTGAAGCTTGATGGAGGGAAGAAGGGGGAGCATAACCACCGAGATGAGCCGGAAGCTAGAGCGGCTCAAGAAAGTGCATGGGCGGAGCCAACGTGGTCTGAGGCACGCACAAGGACAAGAGAGGTGGTGCTGAGGCTAGAGGGGCCCGAACCGTCGCAGATGGGCGGGGCCTAGGCGGGACGGCGAGGCGCAAGCGCACGGCGAGAGACAGGCCTGCATGGCGCCCGCTCAGCAGTCCCGGGTCCTGCGCTGCTGCAGCTGCCGCCTCTTTCAGGCGCATCAGGTGGGGTGGGCGCTGCCTCACCCTTTTTTTCTTTTCAGGATGGTGGGCAAGATATGGTGGGCCGCGTCTCTTGGCCACGGGAAGTGACAATGACGAGGCTCGGGCTGTGCTTCATTGCTGACACTTTTCAATGTGCCTCTGGCCATTTTGTTTGTGTTTTTTGTGGTTGTTGTTGCTAAGGTTTCTGCTCCGGGCTGTGGGCGCGCTACCACCCAGCCCCGTGTGTATCTTTTTTTTGTTTGTTTTTTGCGTGGTCTTTGTAGAAATCACAGTGATGATTTCTACTGAGGCGGCTTTTGTGGATTCTAGCAGAGTTGTCCAGGTTGAGGAATAGCGTCCTTTAATGTAGAACCTAGCCTCTCACACTCAGTGGCTCTTTTCAGTTTAATTACTGTGACAGTTTTTAAGGCCCAAGGCATGTTCTATAGGTGGGATGCTTATGTAGCATTCACACAGCCTAAGATCCCCTTACAAGGAATACTAGAGATCCTATCTCAGACAAACCTGAATAGTATATAAGCAGTTTGGACAGCCTTTTGACATGCCCCTGGGTGGGTCCTGGCTTCACCTGGTGCCTCTGCCTGTAGCTTTGTTTGTGGGGGAAGTCACCCCTCCCTCTGCTCATTGTGGCTGACACCACCACCACCTGGTTAAACAGAAGAGCAGCTGGTGTTTGTTTGAAACGTTTTGTTTTGTAGCTCAAAATGCTCCAGGATCTAGATCCTTCTGTTTCACTGGGCCTAACAGGCAAATTCTCTACTCCTGAGCTATATTCTGATTCCCAATCATAGTCTTGATGGTATGGTTTTGTTGTCTTAGGGGGATGAGATTTGATTGAGTGTATTTTAAAGACATAATTTCAACATTTACCTTAGATTGACCTCCAATTCCTAATCCCTCTGCCTCAGCCTCCCAAGAACTTAAATTACACATCTATGACTTCATACCATGCTAGTCACAGCAGCCTTATGAAGCAGCCCAGATCTCTTTATATTGATAAGCATAACATTTCATCAAGCAACTTTGGCATACATATGATTTTACATGTATGGATGTGCCTGCATGTATGTCTGTACCATGTGTAACCTGGAACTCACAGAAGCCAGAAGAGAATGTTAGATCTCTTGGAGTTACAGACAGGTGCAAGATGCCACTTAGGTACTAGGAACTTGAGCCAGTTCTCACTAAACTATCTCTCCAGCCTTGTTATAGAATTTTTCTTCCTTGTTGGAAATTAAATCCAGAGCCCTGATCATGCTAGCTGCCACTGAGATACATCTCAGCCCTGGAGTGTGAGTGTTATACGCATGCAGTGTGCAGATGCACACATGAAGGCCAGAGGGAACCTTAGTTCTGCTCTGTCATCTCACCTTATTTCTCCGATACAGGGTTGCTCACTGGCCCTGGAGCTAGGCTGGCAGCAGGCAATCCCTACTCGTGTTTCTACCTTCAATAGTCCTGGAAATGCAGACTCAAGTGGCTATATTCAGTTTTCTTAGGGTACTGAGATCTGGCCTCAGGTTCTCATGCTTGCTCAGCAAGTACTCTTACCTACTGAAACATCTTTCTAACCCCTCCATTTCTTGCTCTCTCTCTTTTCTCTCTCTCCTTTCCTCCCTCCCTCCCTTTTTGAACCCTCAGGTAGCAAAAATATAACTGGATTTTGTTTAATACAAATGACCAATTTTCCCAACCCCCACCTATTAAAAATAGTACATCCCCCCCTCACCTAAAATGCTGCCTTCAGGGCTGGGGGTACAGCTAAATTATTTTTGATTCAATTCCACCTTGTTTGATGCAGTTGCCTGAGCTATAATTTCTAACTTTTCATTGTAGGTGAAAAAGAGTCTCAAATGGATATGCAAGGCTTGTGGAGAGAAGCAGTCATTTGTTCGGGTGAGTTCTGATCAGTTGCACTTTTCACAGTTAGCATCCTCTTCTCTCACAGTTCAGCGCAGAGAGCTGCTGTACCCTGGGTTCCTTCCTCCTGGAACTGCAGTGGGTGGAGCCATGCCTAGAGAGGTTCTGCCCATCACTTCTTTGTTCAGGAAGTGTCTCTTGAGTACCTTCTGCCTGCGGGGCACAGAGAGACAATAGGAAGTAGGAACCTTGTCAGTGATACTCTCACAGATGTGCTCATGTGGAAGGAGAAATAAATAATTCACACATGCATACACACGTACATTCATAATTTAAAACTCGATGAGCATCTTGAAAACACAAGGGCACCTAAGGGAACAGGAGTGCCTGAAGAGGTTTGTCAGTGGTTAAGAACACTTGCTGCTCTTGCAGAGAACTAAAGTTTGTTTCTCAGCACTCACACTGGGCAGCTCACAGCCACCTGTAATTACGGAATGTCAAACCTAACTAAGGGTGAGCAGCAGTATGTTGGTGGAGGAGGGGAGGGGCATGGCAGGAAGCAGGCTCATAGAGGCATATGGGAGATTTGTTTGCAGGGCACACCTGTGAGTGTCCCTGTTTAACGCACTTCATTTTCATGTGACCTCAAGCACATTTCTTTAGATGCAGACCAATATAAGTAATTTGTTAGCACACATTCCCCCAAGTCCTGACCTTCCTGAGGCCCTCTACTTGCCTGCTTCTCCCTAACCCTGCATTCCCCCCTCATCTCCCATCATCCTCCTGAAGCCACAGTGACTTTCCTTCTGACCTTGAAAATATTCTCTCCTCCTAGGCCCCTGCTCATTATTGGGGCTCAGCTCTTAGTTTCTTGGTAGAATTGAAATGTGCATGTGGGTGTTATCCAGCCTACATAGAGTTTCAATGGAGCGGAGGCTTTGCTTGTTTTATTTACTGATGGGTTTTCAAGGCCCAGGGCATTGCTCTGTCCACAGTGGGCACTCAGTAAACATCTATTCAATGAGCAGATAGATAACCAATCCACGGTGATGAGCACTGACATTTTCATGGTGACTTACGGCTCTGCAGTGAAGGTTTTCATTACTTGAAGTGACAGGCAGGAACACTTTGAGAGCTGAGGATATAAATCACTTGGCAAGAGTGCTCATCTAGAATGTATGAAGCCTTGGGATCAGTCTGTAGCATGTTGTAAAACTGGATGTGGTGGTGTGCACTTCTGTAATCCCAGCATGTAAAAGATAAAGACAAGAGGCTTGAAAATTCAGAATTGAGGGGCTGGAGAAGCAACTCTGCAGTTGAGAATGCTTGCTGCTCTTAGAATCTGGGTTTGATTCTCCACACCCATGTGGTGGATTACAACCGTTCATAACTGCAGTCTCAGGAGATCCAGTATAGTAAAGTTTCTGGCCCAACCCCAAGTTTCAGACCTTCTCGCAGCCCTGCTGCTGCTTAACCGCAAATAATCACACAAAGTCTTATATTAATTACATGCTGTTCAGCCTATGGCTCAGGCTTATTGCTTATTTCATTAATCTGTCTCGCTACATGGCCCACGGCTTACTTTTTTCTTTACATCTTACATCTGGGTGGATGAATCAAGTCTGTTGACTCCTTCCTCCTTCCCCTTTATCTATGCTCAGATTTCCCATCTGCTTCTAAGATGCCCTGCCATAGGCCAAAACAGTCCCTTTATTAACCAGTGATATTCACAGCATACAGAAAGATATCCCACATCAATCCAGTGCCTTCTTCTGACCTCCAAGAGCACTAAACACACAAGTGGTACATAGACACACATGCAGCCAAGACACTCACACATAAAATAAAATGAATTGTAGGCAGGCATTCTTTTGGGCTACCTACCAGTTTCCAAATCATCCACAGAGGCTTAGTATTTGTAAATGCTCGGTCTTACCTTATGCTTGTCCCCTTAACCTGTTTCTCTTAATCCACATCTTGTCTTGACACTTTTTACCTTTCTTCTGTTCTGTATGTCCTGCTTCATTGGCTGGCTGGCTGGCAGCTGCTTGGCTGGCCTCGGGCATTTCCTCTCTTTTTCCCTTCATTCTCTTCTCTTGTTCTCCAACATAGATTCCTCTTCCTAGTTATTCTCTTTGCTCACTAGCCCCACCTGTTTCTCTACTGCCTAGCTATTGGCCTTTCAGCTTTTTATTAGACAAATCAGGTACCTTAGGCAGGCAAGGTGAAACAGCAACACATCTTTACATAGATAAATGAATGCAGTGTAAACAAATGGAACAACTTTACATAGTTAAAATAATATTCTACAACGATGAATAAATTTAATTTTAGAAGAAAAAGTTCAAGATCATCCCCAGCTACATAGTATGTTCCAGGTTACCCTGAGCTACATGAAACCTTGTCTTTATAAAAGGGAAAAAAAGCAAGATGGTGGTGGTTCACATCTTTAATCCTAGCACTTGGGAGGTAGAAGCAGGTGGATCTCTGAGTTTGAGGCCAGCCTAATCTACAAAGCAAGTTCCAGGACAGCCAGGGGTGTTATACAGAGAAACCCTGTCTTAGAAGGAAGGGGTGGGGCTCCACACAGGGAAAAAAACCAACCACCAAACAAACAAAAAGAATGTTTAAGGTTTCAAGAAAGATAGAATTTTGCACAGAAAATCCACAAAAGCAGAATTGTGAGTTCAAGACCTGTTGATGCTCATTGTTACAAAAAAAAAAAGAAAAAAATAGCCTGGCAATATCCTGTCCTTTGCCTCTCCCCATCTCTCAGGGTTTCTTTCTTTAAATATATATATATTTAAAATATATATATATGTATATATATATTATGTGAATTGGTGTTTTGCCTGCAAGTATAATTGTTTAAGGGTGTCAGATCTTGGAATTATAGACGGTTGTTAGCTGCCATGTGAATGCTGAGAATCGAACTCAGGTCCTCCGGAAAAACAGTCAGTGCTCTAAACTGCTCAGCCATCTCTCCAGCCCCTTCTCAGGGTTTCTTTAGGCCTTTCCTGTTTCTTCCCTTCAGCAGATAGGCTCATTTCATTCAGGGGACCCATAGAACCATACCCTTAGCCAGCTGACCAGTTCCGATCATGGAGTCCTGGGAGAAGCAATGTGATTGACACATTCCCATTTCTGGGCCAGTCAGTGGAGAATCAGCTCCAAGATATCCTCAGCTGGATAGGGACTGCTACTGCACATAAGTTCTCCAAGAAGGCAGGCCTCACGTACTGTGCAGGTTCAGTGGTGTTTGCTTATGGTTGCCTAGAGGTTAACATGAGGAAGTTGTTTCTGTCCCCCTGGAAAGGGCACTGCAGGGGTGGGGTGGGGAGAGTGAAGCTGACACTCTGTTATTCCCTAAGGCTTATCTGCAGCTGCCTCCGGCCCAAGGGCATTCATTGGAAAGCTCCCAGAGGCTTCTAGGGTCCAGCTCAGAAGTAACACTGACATTACAGTGTTAAACCCTCACATACTGGAGACAGACTGGAGAATGAAGCCTAGTTTTGTGTCTCCACAGGGAGCAAGCACCTCAGTATACAGTGGAACACTCACCCCACTGTTAGACCACATCAGGTATCAGTTGCTTTTAATCCTGCCATCCCCTGTGCCCAGCCCCTCTCTACCCATCTTCCTTGAACACAGTATGGACAGAATCATACTCCCTACTGGACCACGACTTCTGTGACCAGTCAGTGACCTCCATGCTGCTAAACACGGGTCAGGTCACAGTGTTCACATGGCAGTGCATTGGCAGTACTTGTCGTGGGTTGTAGCTTCCACCTCCTTAAAACATTTCCTCTTGGACTTCCAGTCTGTCAGCCCCTGGCTTCCTGGCTGCTGTTTCAAGCAGGCCTCTCGCAGGTTTCCCCATCTCCTCAACTTCTAACCACTGAACTACACTGGACTGTGAGCTTCCACCTGGTCTCTAGCTGCACGCCCTTGGTGAGAGATAGCTCACAAGAGTAGAGCCTGGCATACAGAGTGGAGCTATCCCACGGATCCCAGGCCTGTTCCCCAGCTCCTGAGCACTGCCCCACTCCAACTCTGACCTCACAAACCTGCTGTCTCTGCTGCCATCCCAGCTCTTCATTGTGAGGGTTCTCTTTCTTGTTTGGCCTAGAAGTCTGCCCATCATCCTTGACCCCTTTTCTTTTCCAGTCTTCATCAGCAGGTCTGTCAGCTCTGCCTTCCAGTCAGATCCAGAGCGCTCATCGACCCACAGCGACTCAGCCTGCCTCTTCCTTGCTGTGCTGTTCACAGCAGCTTCCTAACTCCCCCCATCTATTTCTGTCATCAGGGTTCTTCCTGCACTGCAGACAAGGGGATCCTCTGAGAGCATGCTGTGTTAAACAGGGCATGGTGGCACACAGCTGCATCCCAGCATTCAGAGGGGCAGGCAAGAGGGTTAAGAATTCAAACCCAGGGGCTGGAGAGATGACTCAGAGGTTAAGAGCGCTGACTGTTCTTCCAGAGGTCCTGGGTTCAATTCCCAGCAACCACATGGTGGCTCATAGCCATCTATCATGAGATCTGGTACCCTCTTCTGTATACTGTATACATAATAAATAAATCTTTTTTTTAAAAAAAAAAAAAAGATTTCAAACCCAACCTAGAATACATAAGTTTGTTTCAAAAGAGAAAAAGAAACAAAGGAAAGGTGCTGGGTTGTATTCATGCTCAGCTCAGAACTCTCCAGGTGGCCTAAGTTCCATTTTTGTGAGGGGGAGTGCAGACTCAATATATGGAGTCTCTTGTTCAAATGGCAGGGAAAGAAACCACTACAGGCAGAAACTTTTTATGGTTTTTATTCCCTAGGGGAGAGATTTGCTGGGAAATGAAGCCAGGGTTTTGCACATGCTATACACATGCTTGCTGAACTAGGCACTCAGCCTCAAGCCTCTCTAGGTTTAATGTCTTTTCTTCCCGAGGCAACAATTCAAACCACTAGCATGATTTTCTTTTGTTTATCTTTATATTGTGCAGTGCCAGTTTGAAACACAAGTAAGAGCACTTAGTACACATCATCATCAACATTGCACAACTCATCATTCACAGCTCATCTGTGCTTGAACCGTGGACAGGCTGAGCAGATTAAACTCAGCTATTTGGGTTTTTAGATTGGCTTTGTTTGAGACAGAGTCCTGCTGTGTAGTCAGGCTACCCGGAGACCTGCAGCAGCCCTGTCTCTGCCTTCTGCGAGCCGGAGTTAAATCCTGTGCTGCAGTGTCCGGCTTTGCTTTCTACTGTTTCACCTCACCTCCTGGGTTCCTAGTACAGATGGAAAGCCTGGCCTCCCCGCTCGGCAGCACCACCCACCTTGCACTGTGGATATCATACATAGAGTATGCTTGGCCCCGGTGAGTCCCACACACCAAGAGTCCACAGGAATTCTTTGGGCAGCATGCATTGAGAACTCATCTGCAGATACGGTGGCAGGGAACAGTGGGCACTTAGAGCATATCTCCTCTGCTCACAAACATGTCCCCTTGTCCTATTGGGCTTCACCTGCAAACCACAAGTTCAACTCAAATCACAGCCATCCCATGGTATCCATAGAGGCCTGTAGAGGGAGGGACATGTGACCTCTGCATATCCTGCAGCATGCTTTCTGGAGGGATGAAGAATGAGATCTTATAGTACCCAGAGGATCTTGAATTCCGATACTCAAGTGATCCTCCTGCCTCAGCTTTGCAAGTAATTGGGACATACAGGCTCATGTCACTACCTCCCTTGTACTTGTTTTGTCTTTTTGGATATCTACGTAACTTGGCTGTCCTTGAATTCACAGAGATCCAACTGCCTTTCCCTCCCAAATGCTGGGTTTAAAGGAGTGTGCCAGTGTCTCCACTTCTCCAGTATATTTTAAATCGTCTCTAGGTGACTTGTAAGAGTTTATATGGTGTGCATGTTGTGTATGGTGCTAGACTTCACTGTTTCTGGGATTAATGACAAGGAAAAGGCTTATACACGGTCAGCACATTTCCAGCTGCAGTTACTTGGATCCCTGGGACAGGCTTCGATAAGTTCAGCATGCGAGTGGATTGGTCAGGTAGACCTCAAGGTCCAGAGCCTGACAGTGCTGAGGCACACCTTTAATCCCAACACTCTTTGGTCAGCAGAGGCAAATGAATCTCTGAGTTCAAGGCCAGCCTGGTTTACACAGTGAGTTCCAGAACAGCCAAGGATACACAGAGAAACCTGTTTTGAAAACAAAACAAAACCCTTCAGAAAGAGTGGTCAGACCTATGCATTCTTGTGTGTGTGTGTGTGTGTGTGTGTGTGTGTGTGTGTGTGTGTGTGTGATTTTTAGAGATAGCGTTTCACCGTTTCACCGTGTAAGAGCCTTAACTAGCTCTGTAATCCCAGAGTGTTGGGATTAAAGGTATGCCTGGCTGCCCTTTCTATTCTTAACACCACCTCAAGCTTTGCAAGTACCATTTTAAATGTTTCTCACCATTCTGCTAACATTTTTTAATGATTTTGTTTTTTGTTTTCCTCAGACTTACGGTGAAGGCTCTGGTGCTGACTGTAGACGCCATGTCCAAAAACTGAATCTGCTACAGGGACAAGTGTCAGAGCTGTCCCTCAGGTACAGTGTTCTGAAAGGAGTATCTTTATCTGTTTCCATCTAGATTGGAGAATGGGAGCTTACAATGGATAACTCCTAACCAGTCTGTGTGCTACAATATCCAGGGTTAAATACCCTGATCTGGGGGGCTGGAGAGATGGCTCAGAGGTTAAGAGCACCTACTGGTCTCCCAGAGGACCTAAGTTCAATTCCTAGCAACCACATGGTGGCTCACAACCATCTATAACAAAATCTGGTACCCTCTTCTGTATACTGTATAGATAATAAATATAAATATTTAAAAAAAATACCTTGATCAGTCCTCTCAATGAAAATAACTAAGATTAGCCAGGTGATAGTGGTGCAGGCCTTTAATTCCAGCACTCAGGAGGCAGAGGCAGATGGATCTTGGAGTTCAAGGCCAGCCTGGTCTACAGAATGAGTTCCAGGACAGCCAGGATTACACAGAGAAACTTTGTCTCCAAAAAATAAAACAAAATAAAAAGATTTTTTTTTTTTTACTGGCTAGAAATTTTTAATTATTATTGTGTCTGTGTGTGTATGTGCAAGTAAGAGGACAATTTTGTGAAGTAGGTTCTTTGTACCTTTGTGTGGGTTTTATTTTTTTTAAAGATTTATTATTTACTATGTATACAGTATATAGAAGAAGGTATCAGATGTCATCATAGATGGTTGTGAGCCACCATGTGTTTGCTGGGAATTGAACTCAGGACCTCAGGAAGAACAGTCAGCGCTCTTAACCTCTGAGCCGTCTCTCCAGCCCTCACTTAGGTCATCACTCAGGCCACTCAGCTTGCATGGTGATCCCTTTGCCTGCCAAGTTGTCCCACCAGCCCTTGACCATAATAGTGTCAATGCAAGCCTGGCTAGTAAGATAGTCGGTAGCAGAGACTAATCTGAACTCACATAGTTCACCTTCCTTTGTCTCCTGAATTTTGGGATTAAGGCATGAGCTACCACACCCTGCAACATTCTTGTGTGAAATACCTCTATAAAATCAAATATTGTCTTTACGCAAGCAATATGTAGTGAATTTTGGTAGTTATCTCAGAATTCTCATGTCTCAGTTTTTGAGAGACTTCAGCCAGACTTGGACGAGGTCCTTTTCTTTTCCCTGTCCCCTTAGGGTTCTTTGTATTTCTTTCTGTGTGAAGCTGCGTTTGGAAGTTTGGTGGACGGAGTGGGTAGTAAAAGAACTTACAAAAGGCAAAAAAAAAAAAAAAAAAAGACAAAGAGAATTTGTTGTAAATCATTGAAGTAGAGGGCAAGTTTATGGGAGGGATCATGGGATTAAGAGTGAGTGGGAAGTTCTCTATAGCAGGGAGCAGCTTCCTGTGTGAGCTCTGTCAGCAGGTGGACAGGCAGGTATCTTGCTATTTTATTAATTTACTGGGGAGAAGCGAGGCCCTGGGATCCCTGTGAGAGTCACTGGGGACAAAGCATCACATGATCATGACTGCATTATTAAAAGTGGAACTATTGCTTTTACTTTTGGCCTTTCCTGCCTACATTTCCTTCCTGACGATGGGTAAGGTCATAAAGAGCAGGCTCCTGAGTCTGCAGAGCTGAGTGGGCTGGGACTGCTCCTTAGCTTTGTTGATTCCTCCCTCGGAGAGGCCGAGAGCATTTACAGAGGAGAGTAGCCATTGCAAGGCTAGACTGTGACATCCTTTGGAGACCTGGAGACCCTTCATGGCAGGAGGCAGGCATCACTGGCGATAGCAATTGTTAACGTCCCTAAGAAATATCTGAATTCCAGAGGGTTGAAGTAAGGTCCAAACCACAGAGCAGAATTACAGACTGAAAAAAGACAGTGAGGCCAAATAGACTAAACGCAGCAGCAAAGTTAGCCAAGAGAGTAGGTAGTGAAGGGGCCCAGAACTGAAGATATAGAGCAGAATAAGAAGTCTATGAGAGGGCAAGCAGGATGGCTCCAGATGCTTGTTTGGTGAGTCTGGGACCTCAGTTCCATACCTGGAGCCTTGAAGGTAGAAGAGAACCCGCTCTATGGAATCCCTGCTGCTTCCATGTGTGTCTCCCCCATCATACACATACTTTTCTTTTCCTTTTTTTTCTTTTTCTTTTTATT